>CBVK0100778104.1:0-19481 GCA_900067695.1 Picea abies | reverse complement strand
TTAACCTGTACCTTGAAAGGTGAGGTGCCTCCAAAGTGGCTTCTTGATGAAGATGCGCCTGATGCTATCGGTAGGCGTTGAAGGATGTGGGAAAAATTCTCCATCATTTCGTCCCTCTGTTGTGTGAGAGCTTGCTCCAGCAACACACTGATAGGATCGTCTGCTCCATCGTTTTTATTTTCTTCCGCCATTGAGGGTTTCTTGGGTGTGCGAGAGCGATTGTCCTCGAGAGAGACAAGCTCGAGACCCAACTTGCTATACTCGGACCTCGTCGAGGACATGCACTAAAAAATGATCAAGAGCAGCCTGCTCTGATACCACTGATCCAGATTATTTTCGGCACGAAATGAGAGCGGAGATATAATAAAGAAATGCACAGAGATATTGCATACATTCAATAATATAACAGAAATGTACCAGAGGTGAAACCATAAACACAGATATACAATAATACACAATTTCTATTAATCAAAGAAATGTACAGACACTGTAAAAATACAGAGTGAAAGACTCTCTAGAATGGTGGCAGCTTATCTCTGAGAAGAGATGTGACGGCTACTCGCATTCACAAGAAGATGGTTACAATAAGGCTCTAGAGGCCTTTTTACAATAATTGGGAATGCCAAAAGTCCTATACATCCAAAAACCTAACCCTGGGAGATGAAGCGCCAAAAGTCATGTGGGCCCCATTTTGCATACGATCTCCGTTTTTGGCGTGTGATAGCTCGTTGGAAAGGTATCGTCGAGGAGATTCATTTTGGGGGCTCAATCATGCCTTTGGCTATCATTGAGAACCTCTATCTCAAAAAACTTCATTTAGGCCCTCAAAATGGCCCCGGAAGTTAGAACCTGCTAAAAATAGTAAATTGCCAAAATGGCTAGAAAATTGTTTTGAGCCATTTGGAAAAGGTGGGTGGCCCCTGATATCCACCTGGATCACATGTCAAGCCTCTCGTTTTCTCTGAAGGTGATCTTGTTCTTCTCTATGAACAAGATCGAGATATGTTAGGAGCTGGGAAATTCGAAGCCATGTGGCGAGGTCCTTATATCGTTCGATGAGTTTTGGAAAAAGGAGCTTATGAGTTAGTAGATTACAATGGTATATCTTTGAGTGAACCCAAGAATGGGTTGTACTTGAAGAAGTACTATGCATAAAATCATCTCTGCATGAGTACTTGTATTTTTATTGTATCATACTTCTTGTGTGTGTTACTATAGCTTGTTTTTGTCGTTATCTAGTCTCTGCCCTTTTGTGACGTTGTGTTTGATTTTCAGATGTCGGAGTCTTCACTTCCCTATATTGGCTTCGCTGATGGCACTAGCCATAGTACTCAGAACCTTGCTTCCATTGCATGGGCAATTTATGCCCCTACAAACGAACTTGTCTCTTTACGAGGTGTGTGTCTCGGCCATGCGACCAACAACATTGCAGAGTATAGCATCGTTATTGAATTATTGATTGATGCTATCTCGCTCGAAATCTGTCATTTGGTTGTGCGACTCAATTCGCAGCTTGTAGTACTACAGTTAAGTAATGTCTATACTATTCGAAGTCCTACTTTGTTACGGGTGTATTTGCGAATTCACCTCTTGGAACGTTATTTTGATTACATTGAATATCAACATATTCCTAGATGTCTAAATACATTAAAAGATGCATTGGCTAACTATGTATTAGACAGACATTTGAATCATTTATAAATCAATCACATCAATGTTCACACAACACATGATAAACTGGTAAAATCCGTATGTATATATAACGATCAAAAGAGTTTTTTACAAAAAGTTTTGTCCGAAGACCAAAATGTCAAAATCTGAAGCTCATAGCTTCTACAAAGTGATGTCATGGATGTCATCCACAGTAACACACGACTGCCCGAGCAACCCTACGGAGTAGTCGAATCATGGACCCTGACACTCCTACAGTATGACATTGATCGCGTCGTGGAACCTCTTCAAGAGGCATGTCTGGAATATTTGCGGTCAGGCCCTCTAGATTTTGTTCCACCACTTGATAATCCTCGACATATTGTGGCGCTGCTGCTACCTCTCCTCTCCACTGAATGGGAGAAGTACCAGGAGGTCGATAAGGTCCAACATATGTTTCATCAAAAATGAAATTTGTATTTAGTCTTTGGACGAAAATATAAAAAACATTTGAATATTATTAAAATTCACAAAAAAACTTTTAAAAAGAAAAAAATGTGTGTACTTCTTACCGAGTTTCCCCCACTGAGCATCCTCTGGCAGTACTAAGTCCGGATCTCCTTGGAAATCCAACTTGGCATAAGCATAATCGTCAACCATCAACATTTGTGGTTGAAGCTAGTCAAAAAAGGTATCATCATACTTGATGATCGGTCCAGCTACGTGCCAGGCCATTAGCCGACACCATCTCAGCATCCTTGGATCCCTGGGAGCTGGTAAATTCCACTCAACCTACAACCTCAGTAATGGAACCCTCTCAAGGAAGAAGGACAGTAACAAAGATCCATACCTGAATTACTTCAGGTCACCTCGTCTGCATTTGGTCAACTTCTTTTTTATGCTACAAAGCATAGCATCTACCCAGTTGAAAACCCAAGGTTCAGTACACTCGATGGCATACTGGAAGTAACTCTGTAGTTCCATGTGAGGAGCAGAACTCCCAGCCATCCGAGCTATGGTGAATAGGATAGTACGGAGGGTCAAATCTCGTACCCCCCAAATAGCTACTTTTCCTTTCTTTCTCTCTACCTCGGGAACACAGTGTAAATGGCAGTACTCACTCATGGGCAGACCACCACCTCTGCCACCAGTTAGGCTCATGTAGTGCCCATGCCATGACAGTTCAGTCAAAAAGTAAATGTCCTCAATATCTAAGGACAGTGTGTGGACCCCCACATAAAATACCTGCTAATCGGGATCCCACATACGCACAAGGTACTCTAATAACCTGACTTGGGCACTCATGCCCGGGATACGAAAGTACTTCAAGAGGCCACAGTTTCTCAAAGCAGCAATAGTAGGTGGATGATTTCCGGAAATTCCATTGTCTTCTTCATGCTCCCTTTCACGTCATTCAAGAACCATTTTGATGGCCAATTACCAGCATAAGAAGCACAAAAAGAAGAATAGCAACTCTATTCATGAATTGATTCCTTTTTATTGGGTAAAATCTTAAAAAAATTTGTGCTTTGCAGTTCTCACAGGTGCCCTTTGGGCATAGTGTGAGAACCTTACAGGCTATTGTGGGCTCACCTGCGAGAATGCCCCATTCTCACAGGTCCCGTGTAGCCCACCTGCGAGAATGGTAGAGCACAAGTAGGGCTCATAAAACCAACTCATAAATGACTTTTTAACCAATGGAAATGCAAAATTAAACCGTGAAAGAGTAAAGGACAAAGAGCCTGCCTCACTGTCGCTGATAGCTTGTTGAGTGGACGCTCATAACTCCTGCAATCTGACGTCGAACTTAGAGGGTAAAAGAGGGGTTTTTGAGCTCAAATAATGGAAAAGTGAAAATGATATGGTAAAAAAAAGTTTTTACTCCTTTTTATTTACTTTTACCATGTCATTTGGTTTTTTATGATTATTTATCTATTAAACCCTAATCCCTAATGTCCTTTTGAGTGTAAATTTTGTAGGGGTAATGACTTCGATGTTCATATACAGGGATGCAGACATAATTTTCTTTTTCCATCTCATGTTTTGATTGTTTTTTATGGTTTTTGTATAAAACCTCGAGCATGGTATTTGTCCGTTCTTGCACTCGAAAATACATGAGAATGTGATTGAGCATACTTTTATCACTTTTTCGGGCTCAACAGGGTTATACGAAAAAGGAACCCCCCTGGAGTCCTCTTTAAGCTCTTTTCAGACTCTCTAAACATGAAAAGATAGTCAAGCGACCTTGCTATTTTCACGCTTGATAAAGTATTTGAAGAAAGCGTTTGGTGAGCGATAATTTATCTCTTTTTCGGTCTCATCCAGACTATTTTACGAAAAAAGAACTGAGAGAGTTCTCTTTTAAGTTTTTTTCCAGACTCTATAACCATGAAAAACTTTCGATTTTTCTATCTCTGGACTCGTTAAACAAACATTGACAGACCCATAATGGGACCGAACCACTCCTTCTTAGGGTTCATTAAACATACTCCGAAGGATAAGCTTATATCAACAAGCATATGTTATCCTCCTCAAGATTGCGTAAAAATAAAGAGGTACTCGCCAGAAATGGTGGGGGCAAATTTGGGAAAGGGATATGTTATCATTTTCGTATTGATTGGCAGTAAGTGTTGCTCTTGAACATAACACCCCCTATTCATCATTTGAATCCAGTTTGGGAAATCCATTTGGCTCTCATTCGATTTGCTACAAGCTCATTCCCTGTGTCGTATTTGAGTCAATGTTGCCAAATCATTGGTCGTGTCGTTCATATGTTCAAGAGAAGTCCATCTGAAACCTCTATTGAGTCGGTCATCTACAGTTGTCCATTCTCTCTGTGTCGGCCTTCCCTGTGTCCAATTCAATTTACATCATACTCTGTTTCACCTTCAAAATATGTTGATCATTTCGTGTCATTGATGGGGGATACATCAAGGCCCTCCTATGACAAGTTTTGTTCCATCGAATTCAGCTCATTATCCGAAATCAAGACTTAGAAATTCTTTGGTACCTTGTAGCTTGCATGCCTCAATGGCAGGTTTCCTCGCTTTCGACAGTGGGTTTACATCATTGACCCCTGATCGAAAGATTCCATCAGATGTTCAACTTCAACTCATTCATTCACACTCAATGGATTGTACTAGGGTACCTTGGGAGTCATTGACATAAATGGTGATTTCCCTCACACTTGTTAACGGTTTCATCAATGACCGGTAATCAAGTGGTTTCTGCCATGTTCGACTTCAACACATGTAATCACATGGTTAGATTCGTACTTTGGGTGACGATATTGAAGACCCAGGATATCATCTCTTTTGTCCAGGTTGCGATGGACTATGTATAATCTAAGACACATAGATCCACTGTGTATATCTCGTGGCTATGTCATTTCAATTTGAATTTTCTCGCATAGATCCACAGTGTATTCCTGGTGGCTATGCTATATTTTGACGGCATGGATCCACAGTGTATGATTGTTGGCCATGACCTATGTCTACAATGTCATTTGTCTATGATCTGAGTATGGGAATGCCTACCTCAGAATTGGTATATATGATATTATGTAGATGCTTGGTTGTTTGCAGGTTTCTAATTAGGTGTGCTCCTGGTTTCCAACACACACATGCAGCTTACAAAGTCTTTCGGTTGTCACTGATTCCAACCTCATACTTTGGGGGGCATTCTGTTACCCATGATTTTGGTCATCATGATGGTGTATTAGTGATGGTGTACTGAGGCTCTTCATAAGAACTTTCTCCTGAGAAAATTTACTTTCATCTCTTCCCAGAAAACTCATTTTTGAAGAGGGTTCGCAGGTTGCTAGTATTCCAGGATGCGAGAATGCCTGATTCTCGCAGGCTTCCTTAATCTGGGGTGCGAACTTCTCGCACTGTGTTGAATATCTAGGGTGTGAACTCATCCTAAAGCATGGAAAAAGATGAATTCTCGATGTTTCTAGAAGGGAATCTTCTAGAAGAATGGGTTGGCATTCGAATGGCTATCCTTGTACTGGATTCCCTGATATTTTGGGATCATTCTTATCCAAGTAACTATCTCATTCTCTCCTATATATTGAGGGAATTCTCATGGAAAAGGTTAAGAAAGATTCATTGGAGAATCGGTGAAAGAATTGTGTGAAGGACTTAGCTTGAACAACAGCTTGGAGACTCTAGCAAGTCTATCAAGAGGATTTGATCTTTTTCACGCAAGGATTGAGCAAGTGTGTGTGTTGGAGCTAAGAGCCATCGAAAGGAAGCTTGCGACATCAAGGCTATCAAGTTGTAATATTTACTTTCAATTAATATGATACAGTGGCATGTTGTTGAATGGCTTCGGCGAGCTTCCCCACTTGCATCTCAGTTGACTCTGGTTCCTCCATGCCAAGCCCGGCATAGAGCGAAGTGCTTTAGTCATTGTCGCTTTAACCACATTCCGCTCTGCGAGCAACTGGTCTTTTCTTTCTGCATCTTCTCTTTGTCCTCCTCGAACATCGCCCTGATTTCATATTTTTCCTACTGCACAACTCGAATTTTCTCTAAGACCTCCTCCTTTTCTTGCTTCGTTGCTTTTGTAGCCTGCTCCTTTTCTTCTTGGACTCGGCGAAGTCGGGCCTCCGTTGCATCTGCTGATCTTCATAATTGGGTGGGCTCATCCCCCAATTCTGCAATTTCCGCTGAAGAAGGCGCAGTAGGTACTGTGTGGCTTGAGCAGATGGCTTGTTGTATGTCTTTGAGTTGCTTCTCTATTCTTTCATACAGTGTTTCTTGCTTTGCTTCATGTCTCTACAAGATATCCTCTGAGACATCCTCCACCGCTGTGATGATGAGATCAACATCGTCCACTATGAGCACATTCTTCAGCTGAGGCTTATTGGCTCGGGTCTTCTTCTGTGTTGAGGGTTTTTGCGGAGAAACCTTCCTTTTCTTTAATGTTTTGGCCTCTGTAAGGGGATCCTTCGGCGGTGTAACTTCACCTTTGTCTTGCTTTTCTCCTTCTTCCGCTCCTTCTTCTTGGTTCACTTCGTCTCCTCCTCCTCCTGCAGGTAAGTCAGGCCTAGTTTCCTCTGATGCATTGTCCTCCTCATCAGTTTCTATGTTTTGGATGTCCTCCCTTTTCTTCTTTTTCTTTGTGTTAGCCTGTCCATCATGCTCGACCTAGGTCACCAATGGACTACCTATGATGTCGAGGTCAGAAATTTCTTCATCTTCCACCGATACGAGGAACTCTACTGGCCATTCTTTGGTGATCTCCTCCATGTCTTCGTCGGTCAGCTTGTAATAGGACTGCAACTCCTCCTTACTTTCATCCCTATGCATAGTGATGTAGATAAAGTTTTGATCTACATGAAACTTCGCTAGTGGCCTGTACTGATGCAAAGTGTTAGGTGTCATTCACGGGTATGCTTCAGTGGCATGCTTCAACTGTAGGTAGTAAGCATGGAACACCACGTTCTATTTCCATTGCTTCGCCATATCGTTTGTATACCACAAGGTGGAAAACCTTGTGGCCAACGGCTCTAATGGCTCAACTTTCAGGAAGGCTTCTCCTTCCGACATTTTCCAAGTGACAAATGCAATCAATATTAGTAGCCAACTGAAATGAAATTCATAGCCTTGATCTTGTGCTTCGCAACAATCTAAGGTAACTCTCTCAGTTCATTTGCATTCCTTATACACACTTCCCCATGAGGTCTACTACAAATCCAATGACCTGTGTCATACGGTTCTTTCTGACGAGCTTACCAACTATAAGCTGACAATATAGGTGCATTGCACCATCCTAGATGGAGGCTACATTGTAGCCTTGCTTTCCCTTCTCTACATCACCCTAAGCTTCCTTTATGCATTGCGCCAGGGAGCGATCTGAAGTCTTCCATGGGTAGAACTGGTGAGGTTTCGATCCCTGCATACTTAGTCCTGTGATGAGGTGGATCAACACTGGATCCATAGTGACGCGCCTGTCAAGCCAAAGATACCCTCCATGGTAGCATGACAGAAGGAGTTTAATGTAAGCATTAACCTCCTGATGTCAGCCAAAGTGGGGGATATTCATTACATTCAGGATTTTTGATTGCACGAGCTCCTTTATCCATGGCTCAGAAAATATGCACAACTTCTTCCCAGTCGTCTTCATCAGATACCTATGCAGTGCGAGCATCGCATAGTTCTTCCCGTCTCTGAGGTTGAAGTCACTGTTCTTCAAAGATGGAATGTGTCCTAACTGGGGTTTGACTATGCTTATCCTCTTCGGGATTTACATGGTGATCAACGTGTACTCAAATTCGCGTAGGATACTGTCACGGTTAACCGCGGTAGCCAAATGTGGTATGTATTCTCGTAAGACCGACGGGATCTTCTTTGCATTAGCCAGATCGTTGTGGTGCTTGCTTCATTTCTCAGTCACGATTCAGATAGAACAACATCTAGTTGAGGGGGATTCTTGCAGGCCCCCAGTCGATGACGCCTGTAGTCCTATAGACATGACTCTCTCAGCCATGAGGTCTACAAGTATCTCCTCCATAGACTTATCTAGCATGCTATGTTCTCCCGACATTCACACTTGTAATAAAATAAATCGGGTAGGTGAATAGAAAAGAAAGATACTCAAATGGATGGCGAGGTCTAGAAAGCACAGCGCGATATGAAATCAATTCTTTGTTAGCTCAGATATCTCGGTTTGAAAAAAGTGGTCCTGACGCAGTGTCCGATGGGTTAAATATGAAATGTCATAATAGATTCCTCCAATGGACAGGAACGCCTCAATCAATACGAATCCACTTGTTATGACGTGGTCTCAACGGTCCAACGATAGTTTTTCCAACAATAACTATGTTTCTAGCCATTTTGGAGCGTCATTCTAATGGTCAGGACACCTCCAATGGTCGTCTAGCTTCGTTGTGGTGAAGTCCCATTCTGCATTGTTCTGTTATTCCGACGAAGTTTGAGTTTTGCAGATCTGCCTCCTGCAAAGTCTTTTATGGAATTTCCCATAGTTTTTCTAACTTGGCTTTCTTCTTACTGAGATTCCTTGCCTTCTTTCCTTTGATCTGAGTCTCTTGATTCCTCTTTCCATTATTATTCTTATCTTTTCTTAGCATGGTAACTTCGCACGACTGATGTTCTTTCAAAGGGTTCAAAGGTAATACCTCTTTTCTTACTAGGTCCTAGGTGGACATACTTTCTTTTTGCATGGATAGGTCCTTCAACCCTTCCCGCGCTCTTTCAAAGTTGACAACTACTCTTTCATTCTGCTTCTTTGACTCACCTTCTTGTTCTTCTATCATTCGTTCTATCCTTCGAGCGATGAAATCCCTTAATTCTTTCTTTTTCTTTTCTATAGCTTTCTCCTATGCTTTCCTTCTGATCTGATCCTCCTCAATCCAAGTCTTTCCTAGTAAAAGTGGAAAAGGGGCATTGTTCTCAACAAACCTAATAACTTCAAAATCTTCTTTTGTCGATGTTTCATGAGCAATCATAGGTATACTAGTAACTCTTCCACGTAGGGTTATCATCTTTCCTTTAATCAAGCCTATCCTTCCCAATGAAGGTATCATATCAGGATTTCCCAAAATTTCCCAAGTTCTTTTTGGCATAACATTCACATGTGTTTCTTCATCCAATACACAGTCTATGTCATAGTCTTCTATTCTTGTAACTATGTGCTATTTTTATTTTAGGATCTCTAGTAAACTGATGTCTCTGTGATCATCCATATATTCTTTTAACTGTATTAACATGGTCTCTGAATCTTTTTCTGTATGTTTCTCAATCTCTTGATCTTCTTTATAGTTTTCTTGTCTCATGTTCATCTTTTCAACTTTAGCAATAATTCTTGGACAATCATCAACCTCATGACCAATGGATTTATAACAAAGACAAATAGGACCTTCATTAGAGAATTCCTTAGCAATATGTCCCGATCTTCTACAATTATAACACAGTGTCAATCCTCTCTTTCTTTTAAACGATCCCAAGTCTTTCCTATGCTACACACTAAGATCAGATTGCTAGACCCACAATATGAAAAAGTTCTTTCTAGGTTCCTACATCCACTTATTAGTCCAATTTTTTTTTCTATGCATAGGAATAACATATGTTTCTCTATTTCAGTCAAATTTATTCAGATCAACTCTTTCTTCTAACTGTTCCCTAACATTCAGGTTAGAACAAAATCTATCGAACATACCTAGATTCATACTTTCGAAGCAAAAACTTCCACTTAGCTTTCGTTTACCAGAGCACAAATATTTAAGATCTTACCTCTTTTCTTCATATCAAGTTCCTTTCTTAGCACAAAGCTTCACAAGTCAAGTAGAATACTGCAAACTACAACAACAGATCTACGCACATAGCTTTCTCTTTTCTTCAGTTCCCAACAATCACAGTTTTGGGTCCCGACAACGGAACCATTTGTTGGAATAGGGGTAGACCCAGGGTTCAATGCTTCAACAATGCACCAAAAAAAAGCCTAACTACCAACCCTTTCGACAACACCTATGAAGCAGATGAAGTCTCACTTAAGGTAGAGGCAGGGGGGGTTGTAGGAATCAGGTGTCTACAACCAATATGGGACACATATATGTGATTACAATACTTAATAGAGCACTTATCCAACATTATGCATTAGGTTATGATTTTCATGTACATCATAGATTAACCCTTATTATAAAGAAGCACAGTAATAGTCAATATCTAACACTTCCAATCACTCAACACATAGCATCAGCTCAGATCTAGCATTCATTCACATAATTAAGCACTAAGCTACAACATCAAATGTATTCATTATACATAACAAAAACAAAAGTAAGCAAATAACCACATAAACAACATCGCACAAAGCACATCAAGACACAAGATATACGTGGTTCACCCTAGTTTGGGGCTATGTCCACCAAATTCTTACTTTTCTTTATTATTCTTCAATCTCCTTACATTCATCTACTCCTGTGCACAAAGCCATAGAGCCCAACTTTGCAGTGGACATGTGATCTATGCACCACGCACTAGATCCACCTTCCTCAAAATTAGGTCATGACACAGATCCAACTCCTCAATAGCACAAAGCCTTACTCTACGCAATGAGATTGCACAAAGAAAATTACAATACCTTAAACTAAGCCAAACATGATATGCATATAGCCAATATCATATCTACTTCTCACACCACTTAGCTACTTATTTATACATTAATAAAGAGGCGTAAACATGGGTAAACCCATGGGCCGCCACCCCTTAACCCATTACATAAACCCTAAAATCCCTTTGCTTGGTCCACAAGCCCACAAAACAAGTGAGATCCCACAATCTCCACTTCACCCGGGTGCTCCATCTTCATCCATCCTGTCGAAGTCCCCAAAGTGGCCAAACACGACCAATGTTTCCTCAAAACTTGGTCTAGAGCCAACACAAGGTGCAACCAAACTTTGGAATATTTGCGCACAAGGATACAATCACTCAACGAAGAAGTATTGCTCACCATGGATCCATTGGAGCAACATGAGAAATTCGATCAGATTCCACAGGGAGATAATGAACTGAATGCTCTATTTAAAGCGTAAGAAATAATTAAGAAGGAGTTGCGGAAATTTCGACCTATTGTACAGATAGTGTGCATGTAGATGCATAAGGTAGAAGCTACAAATGATTCCGAATGGAAGTCCCTGGTTGCATCCAAGCCAAAAGGGTGTATTACAGATGCGACTCATCACTTTGTAGCTGAGGCCTCACTCCTTGGCAAGAAGTGGCAAGACAAAATTGTGGGTTTTCAAGAATTCAAGAAGCGGGCCTTAGAGTTAGGCCCTTCGTTTGTAGAGGTGGAAAAGGAAAAAGTGCAAGAAAAAAAGTAGAGACAAAGGACAAAGGAAAGCAACATGAACTCCTAGAAGCCGCTAAAGAGCCAAGTACTTGACTTGAGGGTGAGTGAAGGATTGTGGTCGGAGCCCGTTGGACCTTTCATTTTTGATTAGAAATTGCATAAGGAAGATTACAGTCCCTATTTTGGTCAAACACAAGTTGCGCAAGCCACAAAGAAGCTAGACAATGGAGCAAGCAAAGAAACAAAAAGATGTTGTGAAAAGAGACAACGTAACACCAGCGAGGCAAAAGAAGTTACAACATAATAAGAACAAGAAAACATGCAGAGTATAAAGCCAGAAGATCCCAATTAGTCTATATGTATGAGATGCATATGATTGTAAAGGGTTAGATGGCATAGTTGAGATAGATGGGTAGATGGTATAGAGTGCGCAAACAAATAAAAGGTTCTGAGATGGTAACTTGTATATTTTTGGGGAAAAGGGTAGATAGAGCTCTAAGGCATGAGTCTGGAGCTAGAAGCTCATAACAAAGTATTGATTTATATCTGTGAGATTGTATCTGAGAAGATCTTTTGATAATATATATGGAAGGACCTAAAATTTTGAAATTACTGTGTCATTCTGTGTTTATGATTATGAATCGTCTCTGTAATTTACTTCTTTATGTCTAATAAGAACAATGTGATGTCTCTATTTACAAATGCTATCACAACTCAATTGTATTTATTTCCAGTTATGAATAAGTTCAGATCTGTTATGTGGTTAGTCTATCTTTCACAAGGTTATGGTGAATCTTGGAGATTCTGGAAACCTGCTTAAGTATTCTCCTTTTCCTTCCCTATATTCTTGTCTTGGTTGCGCTCTCGGTTAGACTTATTCTCTTTTGAGGAGATGAAAATGCCATATCTCTAGACTAATTAGTTCCTTTTGTTGGTAACCTGAGAAGGACCCTGATCTGATCAATTCTGCACCAACAACGATTCCCCAACAACAATCTTTCCAGGGAGCTTGGGGCCATATGTCGTAACCCCATCTCCCTTTTCTGGCCACGCTTAATATGCCAGAATTTTCTAAGTTAATGAACGATCCTGTGTATCATGATCCGACATTCCCCCCCATTCCCACCAATCTTCCTTCGGATATTCCAAAATTTGAGGGAAAGAATGGTGAGGATCCTGGTGATCACATCACTACTTTTCACCTTTGGGGCTCTTCAAATTCCCTTAACGATGAGTCTATTCGGTTAATATTTTTTCAATGCACCCTCATGGGGGTCACTACAAAATGGTATATCAAGCTAGCTACGGGGTCATATAGAACCTTTATTCAGATGGTCTTAGTCTTCCTCAACCACTTCCAATTTCCAGTTCGTTAGGATGCTGGCTTAAAAATTCTTTGGACCTTATGCTATGACAAAGACACTCATATATCGGATCACATCCAAGAGTGGTGTAGACAGAAGAGGTTGATCAAGACTCGCATACCCCCAGAATTCCTTCTAGAGTGGTTCCTCAAGTCTCTACTACCTTATATTTCAAAGGATGTTTCTACATCCGAGGTTACATCCAAGGAAGGAGCGATTTTTTAATCCCAACAGTTAGATCTCATATATGCTCAGTCTAGTATGTTATACAAGATTCTTCCAGATGCATCGAGGTCAAACTATGACCCTAGACAAAAGCCCAGGACTCATGTCGATGGCATTGTAGGCCCCGTCAATGTGAAATCCGTAGACTTGGTGACAAGCCACTTGAAAGACTTGTCTCTAAACCAGTCTGTAGGAGGGCCAACTTTGTCTGTGTCCTCCAATCCCACTCATTCGATGGATGTACACTTTGTGCAATCATTTACCATCCCGAATGGTAACCAACAACCAGGAGAGAATAAGAATAAAGGACGTAATAATAATTGTAAGGGTGGGAAGAATAATAATAAACCCAAGGACAATGGTAATAATGAGAAGACTAATAATAATGTTCGTGAGGGAAAGAAAGAAAGGAATAAGGTGAAATTTCCCTGTAAGCTTTGTACAGATGATCACCTTACCCATTTATGCCCCAAACTTGTAGAAGCTGCGAGGTTTTTATCTATACCGCCCATTGTGCTGACTAATCCTTTTCCACATAACCAACACATGGCCTCGAGCTCCTCGAATGCCATAAATTTGGCGATTGGGAGTCAAAACCCATCGACGCAAGACAATGATCGTTTATGCATCAATATGGTTAAATCTAAGGTTAATGTAGCCACTCGATCTCGTGATTACAGTTCTCCACAAACTGTACCTGGTCTAGAGTCTCCCCCTCCTCTGGATATGCCCTTACAGATAAAAAAACAAAGCCCCTGCCTCGTATTCTGAAAGGAGTACTCAAGCGTTCTACCCACAATCCTAATGCTAGAGCCACAAAGAATTACTCTGTTATTGAGGACCTGGGTCAAACCCCTTGTGCGATGTCAGCTCTGGAGGTACTCCAGACATGTCCTTCATAGAGGAATGCCTTGCTATCTTTGTTAGGATCTCTAGATCCTTGTGGCTTGAAATTTATCAAGTTTAATGTGATAGATGTGAAGCCTCACTTGCCTTACCATGTGGCCTTCCAAATCCACGCGGGTTACTCAAAGTATGCCATCAAGCATACTGTTGTTGATGAAGGCGTTGCAATATGTGTGATGTCCCTAGTCTGCTAGAAATCCCTTGGCTCTCTGACCATTTCTCAGTCTCTGACCATGTTGACTTCTTTTGACAGTCGTTCCTTCCACCCTCACGGTATTGTTCTTGCCTTTCCAGTCTAGTTAGGTGGGAAGATGGTAGAGGTGGATGTCAAGGTGGTTGATGTGTCCCTCGACTATAACTTGTTACTAGGACGCAATTAGACTTACGCTATGACTGCAATCGTATCGTCCATATTTTGTACTCTTTGTTTCCTCACGATGAGAATATCGTGACGATCGACCAGTTGTCCCAATGCATCTGCTGGACCATCGATCCCCATAATCAACAATTCTCAGCTTGAAATTGAGAACATCGGTGTCAGAATGTATTCATCCCTTATGGGTACCTTCAACTTCATAAAGGACGTAATAATAATCATAAGGGTGGGAAAAATAATAATAAACCCAAGGACAACGGTAACAATGAGAAGTCAAATAATAATGATGGTGAGGGAAAGAAAGAAAGGCGAAAGGTGAAGTTTCCCTGTAATGTTTGTACAGATGATCACCTTACCCATTTATGCCACCAAATTTCGGATGCTGCAAGTCTTTTATCTCTACCTCTCGCCATGATGACTAATCCTTTTCCACATAATAAACACATGGCATCGAGCTCTTAGAATGCCAGAAATTTGGTGAGTGGGATCCAAAACCCACTGACACAAGACAGTGACCATTTATGCATCAATATGGTTAAAAATGAGGTTAATGTAGCCACTTGGTCTCATGATTACAATTCTCCACAAACTATACTTGGTCTAGAGTCTCCCCCTCCTCTAGAGATGCCCTTTAGATCGAAAAACTAGAGCCCCCGCCTTGTATTCCAAAAGGAGTACTCAATCACTCTACCCACATTCCTAATGCTAGAGCCGTCCATAGTTACTCTATTGTTGAGGATCTGGGTCAAACCCCTTGCTCGATGTCGACTCTGGAGGTACTCCAGACATGTCCTTCATAGAGGAATGCCTTGCTATTTGTGTTAGGATCTCTATATCCTTGTGGCTCAAAAGTTATCAAGTTTGATGTCACAGATGTGAATCCTCTCTTTCCTTACCATGTGGCCTTCCAAATCCACGTGGGTTACTCAAAGTATACCATCAAGCGTATTATTTTTGATGAAGGCACTGCAACATGTGTGATGTCCCTGGTCTGTTGGAAATCCCTTGACTCTCCGACCCTTTTTTAGTCTCTGACCATGTTGAATTATTTTGATGGTCATTCCTTCCACCCTCATGTTATTCTTCTTTCCTTTCTGGTCCAGTTAAGTGGGAAGACGATAGAGGTGGATGTCGAGGTGGTTGATGCACCCCTCTATTATAACTTGTTACTAGGATGCAATTTGACCTATGCTATGACTGCAATCATGTCGTCTGTCTTCCTCACTCTTTGTTTTCCTCACGATGGGAAGATTGTGATGATAGACTAGTTATCCTTTGCATATGCTAGCCCCAATGCATCTGTTGGACCGTCGATCCTCATGATTGAAAATTATCAACCGAAAACTAAGAATATCGGTGTTAGAATGTATTCATCCCTTATGGGTACCTTTGACTTCATGGCACCGATTAATGTATTCATCCCTTATGGGTACCTTTGACTTCATGGCACCGATTCATCATATATATGCAATGTCCAATAGGTCTTCTTCATCAGAGAGGTCTGTTGCTTTCCTCACTTCCTATTTTAATGATCCTTGGACCCTACATTCCTCGATTGCATCTTGTGAAGGTCAATCACATTCTAGAATGGCCATGCCACTATCATTAGTGGAGATAGAGTATCAAGATTTTCTTGACTCTTCTGCCGATATGGATCCAGTTACCTCATAGACGAATGAGAATGATCTTGTTCTAAAGATCATATGGGCCAATTCATTGTCTTTTTCATGTGACTAACTTGATGATAATTTTCCTTCATATGAAGCCATCATAGAGTCCATGAATGGTTCTGACATGCCTTGAGATTATATGCATCATCGCTCTTATTTTCTCCTAGAGCTTTCCAGAATCGAGCAAGATGTTTTTAGATCTACCTTGAGCGAGATGTTCGGTGATGCAATAGTTTCAATTGATACACACAACATTTATGATGAAGGAAATATGGCGAGTATCTCTCGTACCTTCACAATCAAAGTATATGGTACCCCTGACAAGATTGAAATGTATACATCGGTGCATATTGTTTTCCAGGAGAAATTCTAATCTACACCAAGATCTTTAAGTAATTCCGTGATGGATTTGATTGGTCATATGAAGAGATGTGAGGAATTGACCCTCAAATTGTCTAACATGAGATTAAAACTTACCCGGATGCTAAACCTGTTTGGAAATGACTTAGAGTTGTCAATCCTGGGAAGGCCCCTGCTATTAAGGCATAGGTAGAAAAACTACTTAATGTGGGCTTTATCTACCATGTTCCCTTGACTGAATGGGTATCCAATCCTGTTCCTTTGGATAAAAAGAAAGGAACCATCCATGCATGCATGGATTTTTGTGACCTGAACAAGGCCTATCCCAAAGACAACTTCCTGACACCCTTCATTGATCATATTCTCGACGAATGTGTGGGAAGCAAATTTTTTTATTTCATGGACGGATTTTTAGGGTATAACCAAATTCAGATTAAACCCAAGGACCAACATAAGACGACATTTATTTTCCCTTGGGGTAATTTCACATACTAGAAGATGCCTTTTAGCCTTAAGAATGCTGGAGCAACCTTCCAACGTGCTATGACCTTCACATTTCACGATCTCATGAACATAGTCAAAGCTTATCTCGAAAATCTTATTGCTCACTCCCATAAGAGAGTGGATCACCCTAAGCACCTTCAGCTAGTATTTGAAACATGTCTCCATTATCGCATCCATTTGAACCCTCATAAATGCAACTTTACGTTAGGTTAGGTCGACTTGTATGATTTTTAGTCTCTGAGACTTGGATCATGGTAGAGCCGTTAAAGGTTGAGAAAATACTTTGATTGCCTCCCCTGCACATTATTTGCCAACATCAAGGTTTACAGGGGAAAGCTAAATTTTTACGACAGTTTATAGTGAACTATGCCAATATTACTAAGGGTTTCATGCATTTCTTGAAGAAGGAAACTCCTTTTATCTAGGATGAACGAGTTGAGGAATCCTTCGATGCTTTGAAAAAATCCTTGGTATCGATGCCTCTATTGAAGTCTCCAAAATACAATAGAGATTAGTTTCTTTATGTCATCGTATCTGAAGAGACGATTGGTATGGTGTTGGTTCAGGAGGATGACGAGCTCCATGAGCATGTCATTTACTATCTTATTCGAAACTTGGTTGGCCCTAAACTCAAGTATTCTCATCTTTAAAATCTAGATTTGGTTTCTTTTTACGCAATCCAACAATTACGACACTATATATTGATTTGGAAAACTACTGTGGTTTCCAATGTCAATCCATTTCAATATGTCCTTGCTAGGCATATCATAGGGGGAAAATGCAATAAATGGATTGTCATTCTACAAGAGTTTGATCTTGATTTCACTTTTGCGAAGTCCAAAAAATCACTAGTTTTTGTAGAGTTAATATCCAAATTTCCTCGATTAGATGAGGATTTCATTCATTTTGATTCATATGCAGATGAACAAATTTTCCTTGTCTTGTCATAAGACCCCTGGTAAGGAGATATTTTTCTCTATATTCAAACTTTGAATTCCCCTCAGCATCTCTCGCGAGATTATCGATGGAATATACGGCACCAATCTAAGAACTCTCTTATCGTCAACGACACTATGTATCATTGAGGAATAGACAATATCTTGCATCATTTTTTAACTCATGAAGAAGCTGAGTCTGTTCTAAATGACTACCACAGTGGGGCTTGTGGTGGTCATCTATCTGGGCTTGCGACAACCCAGACAATTTTGCGAGCTGGTTATTTTTGGCCGTATATCTTTAATATTGTGTTGAAGAGGTTAAGAAGTGTCACCCCTTCCAGATGTTCAATCAAAAAATGTGCTCGCATCCATTCCCTCTCCATCCAGTCGTTATTGTTGGTCCCTTCACAGAGTTGGGGGTGGAATTTGTGGACTGCAACCCAAATTTGGCTAGGGGGAATCAACACATTATCGTGGTTGTAGACTACTTTCCTAAGTGGGTTGAGGCCATGCCTATAGTTAAATATTATGGTAATACTGTGGCCTTCTTCTTATTCAATCAAATTATAGCTAGGTTCAGAATCCCGAGTGACATTGTCATTGATCATGGTAGTCACTTTCAGAATGAAATGATGGAAGAACTAGCATCTAAACTGGGGTGTAAGCATGGTCATCCTTTCCCTTCCTACCCCTAGGAAAATGGAAAAGTAGAGGTCGTGAACAAGTCTCTCAATACCATTTTGTAGAAAACTATCATCTAGAGCAAATCTGACTGGAATATCATGCTTTATCCAAAACTTTGGGCATACCGAACCTCGGTCAAGAATTCCACCAATTTTTCTCCTTTCTAGTTATTACACGGTGTGGATTCGATCTTAACTATTGAATGTGAAATCACTTCTCTCATATTGGTAGTTGCACTTCTACTTGAAACCTCCGATCTCGAACAATTCCTCATACACCTAGAGAGTATAGATGAGCAATGTCGAGACACCTCTCTGAATATTGAAGTGAATAAAAGATGTGTCAAGGTCCAATACGATAAGTCTATATGTCCTCGACAATATGCTAAGGGTGACTTGGTCCTTCTATATGATCAAGCCAAAGAACCATTGGGGGCAGGCAAGTTCAAACCCATGTCTTATACGATCAAGCCAAAGAACCGTTGGGGGCAGGCAAGTTTAAACCCATGTGGCACAGTCCCTATATCGTGCGACGTGTCTTAGAAAAAGGATCATATGAATTATAAGATTATGAAGGGAACATGTTGGCTAAGCCCAAGAATGGGCTCTATTTGAAAACATATTACACTTGAGCCCCTAGCTTGGGCGTAACTCTTTGTATACTAATGTATTTTAGTGTGTATATCTTTTCCCTTTGTTTTTATCTCCATCTTTCTTATCGAGTTTTCCCTTGGTTGGGAAATGTCAACGGAGTCTTCGGTCTACCTAGGATTCACAAACAAGGCTAGTCGTCATACATGAAACTTGGCTTTCGCTGCTTAGGTCGTTTACTCACCCGAGGGTATACTGGTGTCTTCATGTGGCATTTTCCTAAGGCCTTCCATGGATATTGTGGCCGAATATAGTGCCATTATAGAAATTTTATGTGATGCCATTTCACATGGTATTCGCTCATTAATTTTTTTTTTTTTTTTTTTTTTTAATTTGTG
>CBVK0100773073.1:0-17925 GCA_900067695.1 Picea abies | reverse complement strand
TATACTTTTATCACTTTTTCGGACTTGTAAAGGTTCTACAAAAAAGGAACCCCCTGGAGTTCCCTTTAAGCTATTTTTAGACTCTCTAAACATGAAAAGATTGTTGAGCGATCTTGATTTGTTCATGCTCGTAAAATTATTTGAACAAAACGTTCGATGGGAAATAGTTTATCATTTTTTGGTCCCGTCGAACTATTTTACAAAAAAGGAACTAAGAGAGTTCTCTTTAAGTGTTTTTTAGACTCTCTAAATATGAAAAACCCCCTAGTTTTCTTTCTTTGGACTCGTAAAACAAACATTGAAAGACTCATATGGGACCAAACCACTCCTTCCTAGGGCTCGTTAAACATACTCTGAAGGACTCATTCAAAGGATGATCATACATCAACAAGAATTTGTTATCCTCCTCAAGCTTGTGTAAAAATAAAGAGGTACACGCCACAAATGGTGGGGGGAAATTGGGAAAGAAATGTGTTTAAACCTGTATTCTATGGACGAGTCACCTTTGAACATGACATCCTTTCACTCGCTTTGTGTCTAGGTTGACAAATTCTCTTTTCTATTGATCATACTCCTTTATAATATTACAAATTGGTCTGTGATCCCTATTGTTGAGTCAGTTTTTCCAAGACAGTTGTCATGTTGTCATTATGTTCAAGGAGAAGTTCAACCCTAAAATCCTTCTATTGTGTCATCCATTTCTGCAGTTCTTAAGCCTTCTATTGCATCAGCCATCCGTGAGTCAGTCCTGAATTACTTGTTACTTTGATCTACCTCAAATCTTGTTACCCATTTCATGTCATTGATGGGGCATATATTAAGGCCCTCCTATGATGAGTCTTTTCCTATCGACTTCAACTCATTATCTAGGAATTATACTTATAAACCAATTGGTACCTTGGAACTTGCATGCCTCAATGGCAGGTTTCCTCGCTTTCGACAATGGGTTTTCATTATTGACCCCTGATCAAGAGATTCCATCGAGTGTTCGACTTCATCTCATTGATTCACATTCATTGGATTGTACTAGTGTACCTTGGGAGTCATTGACATTAATGGTGATTTATCTCACACTTGTTAACGGTATACACTAATGATCAGTAATCAAGTGGTTTCTACCATGTTCAACTTCAACACATGTATTCAAATGGTTAGATTTGTACTATAGAGTGGTGGAGATGAAGACCCTGAATTTTTTCTCACAAATTCAGGTTGCGTTGGAGTATATTCAGTTTGTATTGTTGCATAGATCCACATTGTATTTTTCATGGGTATGTTCAAATTTGAGTCTTTAACACATAGATCCACAGTGTATTTTTGGTGGCTATGTCCAGATTTGAGTCATATTGGCATGGATCCACATTGTATGTTTGGTGGCAATGACCTGTCTTACTTGACTTGGATCTTCGCATGTCGACATTTATTCTTTGAGTCATTTGTATTCTAAGTATGGGAATGCCTACCTCAGTGATGACATATATTATTGTACTGTATTTCCTTATTTGTTGGCAGGTTTCTAACCGACTATTCCTTGTTCCCTACACACACTCGACAAAGTATTTCAGCTACCACTCTGTTCTAACTTCATACTTTGGGGGGATATATGTTACACATTATTTTTTTCATCCCTTATAACCATTAATGATGTAAACCTATTTTTTGCCTTCAGAGGGGTCAGTGGCCTGAATTCCTAAACAAAGAAGGGAGAAGAACTTTTCTTGAGAGAAGAACTTGTGTTTTCCTCTATAAAACCCTATTTTGGAGGACTTCCACTGGTTTCTATATACATAGGGTGCGGAAATGCCTGATTTTCATAGGTTTCTCTATAGCTAGGGTGCGGAGTTTCTGTAGGTTACATTGTAGCTAGGGTGTGGCAGCCTCCGTACGTGGGAAAAAACGAGCATTTTCTCGATGCTTCTAGAAGGAGAAGATTCTATGGTGAGGTGGCCTCCGAATGGTTTGGATATTACTCTCTTTCATGATTTAGTGGGATCATCCTAACCTCCTCACCTTATCCTCTTCAACTTATAAAAGGAGAAGAGCTCTCATGGAGAAAGTTAGCTTGATTGGGTTGGAAAGTTATTGAGCCTTTAAGATTAGAAATTTGTCTTAATATTGTTATCTTGGTATGTTGGATTTGAGCTTTTATTTGTCAAGATAGATTGTGAGTAGCTATAAAATCCACAGTATCAGAATCCATTAGAGCAAGAAGTGTGTGGGAAGCAAGGAACTGTCAAAAGGAACCTTATGACATCAAGGCATCCGGTTGTAATCTGTCTTCCTATTATTTAATATAATACAGTGGCATGCTTCTTTCCCATAGAATTATCTTTATTTTATTGCATAATTACTTGATCATATGCATAGGTTGTCATTAAATATAATTCTACTGCTTTCACTTTGGTTGGTTTATGTCTCACTACAGGATCAGTATCACAAGAGCACCATAGCAAAACAGGAACAACAAAGGAATAAGGAAGTGACACTTAAAGGTATGCCTATCGTCTTTTGTTCGGTAGTAAATTCGATGATTAGAGCCTAGGGAAAGCACCATGTTTTGTATTGTTTTGTTCTAGATCTAGGTGGATTTAGGGGGATTGATTTGTGTCTGCACTTAACGATTAGCCCGATAACAACATCAGATTTGGAATAGAATAGGAGAAGACATATATGGAGAAATATGATGGAATAGGAAATCCCATAGAACATATAGAAATATGTATAACGTAATGGATATTGGTACCACCAGAGGAGTGGACACATCACTTTAATTATACATTGGAAGGAATCCCAAGGAATTGGTATACAGAACTGGAACTACGTAGAGGAACTGTAAATTGAAAAGATTTGCAGTAGAACTTTGTGATCACCTTTGCATTTGAACATGAGAATCTAGAGATAGATACAACACTAAAGTTGATAAGAGAGAGGATGTTTGAAAAAATTGAAGTTGAAATTGTAACATGTTATCAAAATCAGAAGTGACAGAGAGTCAGACAATTATTACATTGTTACCACGTCATACAAGATGACCCAACAAAAGAGAACCTGTACAATATTCAAATAACATAAGTTGAATGGGAAAGAAAAGTAGAATTTCCAAATTTAGAGTCAAAATAATTTGTTTTACCACTGAATATAAAGAAGGTAAATATTGGAATAGAAGAGAATCCAAATATTGAAAGTATTGGTGACTATTGGGATAACCAGACAGTGGAAATAATAACAAAGTTACTGCACAAATATAGTTATTCATTTCCAACAATGTTTTCATAAATGAAAGGGGTAGAAGGAGAAATTCGAGAGATGAAGATCCCATTGAGACCAGATGCTAGACCAATAATACAGACACCATATAGTCTGAATCCAATATATAAATAGAAAGTGAAGGAAGAGATTGATAAAATGTTAGAGGTTGGGATAATAGAACCTGTTGAAGAATATGAGTGGATTAGCCCTATGGTAGTTTAGGATAAGAAGAAAGGGGGAATAAGGATATATGTAGACTTAGGTAAATTGAATGATTTATTTATGCATGATCCCTTCCCTACTCCATTTATAGATGAGGTCTTGGAGAATGTAGGAGGACAAGAAGCATACTCATTTACTAATGGATTTTTATGGTATCACCAAATTGGAATAGAACTAGAGGATATTCATAAGACAACATTTTATACAAAATGGGGTTCATATTAGTACACAATAATGCCCTTTGGATTGAATAATTCCCCTACTTTGTTTTCAAGGGTAGTGGTAGTTGCATTTAAATATTTTATATATAAGTTTTTAGAATCTTATCTGGATGATTGGACATTATTTAGTTTATTGAAAGATCATGTTGAAATTTTGAAACTAATGCTAGATAGATGTAGAGAGTGTCAAATTTCCTTGAATATTAAGAAATGCATATTCAACTCACCATTTGGAATTTTGCTAGGGAATGTGTTGTGTAAATATGGTCTACTAGTTGATCCTACGAAGATTGTTGTCATTGTAAATTTACCACCACCTAAGTCAATGCACCAATTAAGAGCTACACTTTGTTTACATGCTACTATAAGAAGTTCATAAGGAGCTATGCACAAATTACTATGCTCATGGAGAAATTTTTAAAGAAGGATATCAAGATTCAGTGGAATGATGAGCACCAAGAGAGTTTGGACATCTTGAAGGATAAAATGGTGAAAACACTAATTCTAGTGTTTCTAGATTGGTCAAAGGAGTTCCATATTCATGTGGATTCATCTTCAATAGCACTTGGAGCAATATTAACACGACTAGGAGAAGGTGGCATAGATCACCCAATAACATTTGCAAGTAGGAAATTGTCAGAGTCAGAACATAATTATAATACAACAAAAATATAAGGTTTGGCTATGGTGTATGTAGTATAGAAGTTTAGACACTATTTATTAGGCCAAGATTTCAAGATGTTCATAGATAACTCTACTCTTAAATACCTGGTCAACGAGCTAGTGTTGGGGGGAAGAATATGTAGATGGTTTTTGTTATTCCAAGAGTTTGTTTTGGAAGTAATTGTGAAAACTAGAATATTGAATGCAGGGATAGATCATCTGTCTAGGACAACTAATGGAGAGGAACCGAGCAATTTGGAGGACAATTTTCTTGATGCACTTCTATTTTCAGTGCAGATTGTTGATGAATATTTTGCTGATATCATTGAATTTTTTAGTACATTATTTTCCCCAAAAGGAATATACCACTATGCAGAAGAAGAATTTGGTGGTTAGAGCTGTAGATTATCAACTTGTTGCATGACACTTGTATAAACTAGGTGCAGACAATATTTTAAGGAGATGTGTCATGGAACATGAACGTCCTATCATTTTTGCAGAAGCACGTGAAGGAATAGCTGGAGAACATTATGCATGAAAATACATTATATAGAAGATATTACATGTAGGTTTATGGTGTCTAATAGTTTCTAAGGAAGAACAAGAATATTTTCAGGCTTGTGATGTTTGTCAGAGGGTAGGAAATCCATCCAGGATGGATGGGATGCCATTAAGACCTCGTGTAACTCTTAAATTGTTTAACAAATGGGTTGCAGACTTTGTAGGTCCAATCAACCCACCAACTAGAAGATCAAGAGCAAGGTATATAATTACAGTGACAAAGTATTTAACCAGATGGGTTGAAGCAATAGCGGTGAAATATTGTAGTGTAGAGACTACATTGCACTTCCTATTTGAACATGTAATTAAAATATTTGGATGCCCAAGGATTCTAATGAGTGATCAGGGAACTCATGTTATTAACAGTACCATTCAAGCAATGAATGAATAATTTGAGATATACCATCAAAAGAGAAATTCATACCATATTCAAGCTAACAGAACAATGGAAGCATTTAATATGATATTGGAGAATTCCTTAACCAAAATTTGCAATGTGAAGAGGGATGATTGCGATTTGAAGATACCAACAGTATTATGGGCTTATAGAACTACATGCAAGAAACTCACAGGTCAGACACCTTTCATATTGGTGTATGGTCATGAAGAAATAGTCCCTTTGGTGTATTTGATACCTAGTCTATGCATTGCAACCATTACAAACATCACAGAAATAGGAACAAATCAAGAAATATTGACTCAAATCATGGAATTAGAAGAATACATGATTATGGATAGTTTCCATCAGGAAATACATAAAGCAAAGGATAAATATTGGCTTCATAGACACATTAAGAAGAAGAAATTTAAGGAAGGAGATTTGGTTCTCCTCTATGACAACAAGTACTTACAGCACCCAGAAAAATTCAGGATGCATTGGCTAGGGCCATATGAGATAAAGTCTATCACAGATGGAGGTGTTGTGCAACTACAAGATTTAATAGGTAAAGAGATGCAAGGATTGGTGAATGGTAGTCGACTAAAAATGTATAGGGATAGTCGACCCAGTAACCTTCCATAGTTGCAGCACACGAAAAAAAAATTGTACATAGTGTATATAGTAGAAAATGAAAAAGAAAGAAAAAAGTGGAAAAAGAAGAAAAGAAAGAGAAAAAAAATGGAAAAAGATGAAGAAGATGGAAAAGTGTTTTGCATGAAGAGTAAGATGAGACAATGCATAGAAGACAACAATTGGTATGAAATAACAATAATAAATTGAGCACCAGAGAAAGGTGACTAGACAGAAAAAGCAGTGCACCAAGACATAAAGCATATGAAAAAAGGAAAAAGGAGGTGGTTGGAAAAGTACAACACAATAGAGAATTTATGGCACGAATATAAAGAAGAAAATGTGAATAGGAAGACTCATTATGACTGGGTGAAAATGAGAGATAAGGAGAAAAAACTAAGTATAAGAAGGTATTCCTGAAGTATTCAGTGAATAGTCAGAGCAAACTTTTCAAGATCTAGCAGAATGGTGCCACCGAAGGTCAGAGCTCCCAACTGAACTATAAGAAAAACATGTAGTTCCACGAGGTTACCATAGGATACAATGAATTATGGGGTAACCAATTATCTAGAGGGAGTGGTATATGTGGATGTCATTCCTTCACCAATTATTGATCCGATGAGTCCCCCACTTGTTGAAGAACAACAATTTCTTCCAACAGAGGAGATGGAGGTCAAGATGCAGGGAGAAACATGAAACCAGGAATAGAGCAGAACCCCGTGCAACAACTTGGATTAGGAGCACCACATCAGATGGATGGGGACGATGATGAACACACAAAGTCAGATGATCCTAGAGGACAGGAAGAAGAAGTGTCACACCATGTTGTAGAGACAACACAATAGTCGAAGGAGGTGTGAGTGGAAGATGTTACATGCCAGCAAGATTCAGACGTAGAAGAAGAGGAAGAAGAGAACCAGGAAGAGATGGCAGGGCCATCAATAGGAAAAAAGAGGACTAGGGAAAAACCTTCCATGTAAAGAACACCAACCAAACAAAAGGAGTTAACACTATCACTACCAAAGATACTAGATGGAGTCAGAATAGTTGGTGATATGTTAGGGTCCTAATAAACTAAGATAATATCATCATGACGTGAAATACATGGAAAAATTCCTCGTGTTTGTGTCACAAGTATACATGGAGAGAAAAGGAGAAGGTCCATCAGGGGATCCCATTTTGGAACCAAAGCAGTGGATTTCAATTCTTTATAACACAGGGATCATGAACCTACTAGATATTCCTCACTTTGGGAGGGGAAAAGATGTAAATGCTTGTGTCAAACCATTTTTGGCACTGGTACATGGAGGTATATTATGGATGGAGAGGTCTGTATCCATATATGTAGACTTGATTGCAAATATTACTGGTTTACCGACAGATGGAGAAAAACCAGAATAATATCTGGATGACAAGACAAAGGAAAAATATTTAGCAGAGGAGATGAAGATTAAATATGGCACTAAGAGAGGGTCTGGAGGAATAATCATTAACCAAATCAGTGAACCAACAATAAGGTTGGCGATGAAGTTGATGGCATGTAAACTTATGAGGAAATGTCAGAAGGAAGAAGCACCTACAGGAGTAATAGTAGAAGCAACGCAGTGAGCAAAAGGGAGTCTACTCAGTTGGGCCCCATACTTACTAAATTTGTTTTTTTAGGACTGTAAGGATGCAAAGGACTTAGGAAAAAAATTCCACCACTCATGACTAATGATATTGATATAATTGGATGGGTACATATAACTGAATTACAATGGATTTTATCAAAGGCTAAGAAAGTGTCATGCAAAAAAATATACAATATACAATGCTATGGTAAACTTCACATCCAAAGTAGAGGAAGGAAAATTCCATCATTTTTGACATGATGTTTCAAGATATATAGGAGAAGTTAGATACTACATGGAGAATACCACCATAAGTGGTGAGGGAGAACCAATGAATAACATATTTTAAGGCTTCCATACATAACATGTGGATCCAAGACAAAAGGGATCCTACAAAGGAGTGGCTGCAATTGAGATATTGTGTCATAGGAGAGGATGTGCAGTAGGCCTTGAAGGAGTGGCTTGAGAAATGGAAGGTGCCAATGATTTCAAAAAAGGTACCAATATATAAGAAGTAAGTGGAGGCTAGAAATTCTAAGAAGTCAACAATTCCAACAACGAACACAAGGAAGGAAACTAAGCATGCCAAATAAATGGGGAGTAGTTCAACCATCGAGAAACCAAGGTAGAAATATTTTATCCCGAAGGCTCCAGCTAAGGAAAAGGAGCATGTACTAGAACCAGATGGAGGAGCCCAGAAATATACAAATACTTCTATGCTATAGGAAATAGGAGGGGGAAGTATCCCAGACTTAGACACACTAGTGAAAATGGCACAGAAATAAACTTTTCCATTGAAGAGAACAATGCTACAGTCAATAGGTCAACACAAGAATACGAAAGAACATAAGGGTGTTCCTTAGCTCACATTGATAAAGGATGATGTGGATTTGGTCATATAGAAATTACAATACCATGCAACAGAGGCGTGTTATGATGCAGAGAAGAAAAGTGAAGAGATAGTTAAAAAGTTGACAGAGGTTAAGGATGCACTAGAGCAACTACAACCTATGACAACACAACATAGAAAACAGGCACAACAATAGCCTACTCAGGAGAAGACAGTCCCAACGTAGGAGACAATACAGATAATATCAATGGGGAATACAAAAAAAATCATAACTCAAGATATGTTGCAAGTGAATAAGGAGAAAACACGGAAGACATTAAAAGACATAGACCATTTGGAATTGGCACTTCCCAAGGTTCCAACAAAGGATTTGTATAAAATTTAAATCAATGTCACACAAGAGATTTAATTGAGGGCCCGCACAGATGTGACAAGTCTAAAATTGGCCAATGAAGTAAAGAATACACTGGATTTGACAATCGATCAGGTGGAGTTCAAGAGAGATACAGTAAAGCAGCGCACAGAAAGATTAGAGAAAAAATTGGAGGAAGTTTTCAAAACTATTCTTGACAACATGCAAAGAGAGAATATACATGCAGAGGAAAAAATTGAGAAGATAGCATTGGCTATGGAAGATTATAGGAATAACATTACAAAGTTGACAAAAATCCTAGCACCTGGAACCCCTCCAGATGATACAAAAAGGATCCATAGGATACTAAGGACAACTCATAATTCATAGAAGCAACTCAGGAATCTCAGAATGGCCTTAGCAGATAGAGAAAGGGAAAAAATTCAAAGTCCTTAAAACTCAATGAAATTGGCATCATCGCAAAGAGTGCGTCACAAGCTTTGCAATGGCATAAACAGCTCATCAAATGTTGTTACAGATCAAAAGTAATTTGTGGTCAACCTAACCTAGTCATCATATGTACTGCGAATGTTAGCATCATTACGGATGGCATCATCATATTTACAATGTATGTGGAAAACATAGAGGGTGAAACATTTCATGTTTACATTAGCATGACATCATCATGGTGATGTGGAAACATAATAGGGTGCCACATGTCACTCAATTTTGGACTTTTTCGGTCAATCCATGGACCAATGGGAATGTGCCACATGGTAGTCTGTACAGCCACATGAAGATCGTATAAGATGTGGCAAGTGATGTGGTGGGCTAACGTGGAAGGTGACATGGTAGGGTGACTATGCAAGTGGATGGATTGGGCCAATAAATAGACACCACATGGCCTAGTAATGGGTTGCCACGTCGAAGCGGGAAAATGCCCAATGAGGTCTAGAAACTGAAAGTTTGAAAAAAAAAAGGGTTGTCCAATGACCAACCCCTTTTCTAATAAATATAGTAATGGATCCACTCTCCATCAAATACAATGACATTTCTTCTATTATTCCATACTAAGAGTACTCCACTAAATCCACAGGGGCTTTAATATAACATATGGGTGTAAAAACATGCCAAAAGGGGAGGTCCACGGGCTTGACCCTGGGACCTCCCCAACCATAAACCTTAATAAGCCATCCACTAACCATTAGGCCAATGGCCTTTCTTAGTAAACTCCACCCACATTTTTATTTAAAAGATGGAATTTCTCCATTACAGGAGGAGGGCGCTCGATGGTACAATCGAGCATGTTTTTCGAGACAGAGTTCATTGAATTAATTACAAGGTGAGAAAAATGAGATGAGATTTCTCAAGGGCCTGGGAGTGCTAGAGTCAGATTGAGGCATGAAGACAACCATTTTTGGGTAATTCGACGCCAAGAACTCAATGGTTTTGTATGTTTGTTGATTTGAGAAAAGCTTTTGCAGCTTAATTCCAGAATGAGGTATACTTATGTATTTTTCCAAATTCTTTTGTTCAGTTAATAAAAATACCTACCCATTTGAGAGAAGGACCCAAAGACGTAGTCCACTAGGGAAGAACTCCATTATCAATTTTATGTATTCATATTTGATTCTTATTTCTCTTCATTATTGAGCTTTTCCTTCTTTATGGTGCACTCTAATTTATTCTCATTTAATACAATTCTTTATAAGTCACTTTGATGAAAGGATCCTAGATCATGTTGGTATCAGAGCAATCATATTTGACTTGAATTGTTGAGTGTGAATGCTTACTAGGTCTAAGAATAAGTAGGGTGAATGAACTCTTAAGACTTTCAATCCCAAAGTTAGTCGTGCATCCCGAAGGAAGAAAATGGAAGAAGAGGACAAGTGTGATGAACATGAGAAAAACTTCCATATTGTATTTTATCGCATGTCAGAAATGGTCGATTGAATGTATGGAGACTATGAGAAGAGGATGAAGAATAAAGGGAAGAAAAAGGAAGCACAAGCTGATGTTAATGCTTCAGTAAACCAAGGGGCTGGAGGAGACCCTCCTGAGCCTCCATATTCACCATCAATTTCTAGTTGTTTTTCCTATGAACATTCTCTTCAATCTAGACATAAAGATTCTTTTAAGAAACCATTATTAAATCTTGATGTAAAATTTTCTTTACCTATGTTTAATAGATATGCTAATCCTAAAAGCTAGATAATTGGATCTGAAAGGTTGAATTATATTGTCATTTTCAAGAGATTGATGAAGAGGAAGTTAAAGTGCAATTGGATTCTCTTTGGTTGGAAAACACCCCTCTCGTATGGTGGGAAATAAAACTTCAGGACAAAAGTAAGTATGGTAATCTTCTTTCCTCATGGTCGGAATTTAAATCAGCGATAAGGAAGCAATTTTATCCATTGGGTTGTTTACATAAAGGAATGATAGAATGGAAAACTTTAAGACAAAGTAAAGGTCAAATTGTACAAGGCTTCACGAAAGAATTTAGGAAGAAATTTCTTGCATCAAACATTCCTTTGGATTCTTATGAAACTTTAATGAAGTATATCGGCGCACTTCATAGTTATAGTCATCATACTTTTTTGTTGTTTAACCCCACTAGTCTTGATGAAGTTTGTGTGCAAGCCACTCACCTTGAGAACAGGGGAAATCATATTCAAGAAGATGCCACAAAGAAACATTCCAATCTCCCACATAAGCATTTTAAGAAGTTTAAAAGGAAGGACAAAAAGGCAGTCACTATAAAGAGGGAAGAAGGAAAAACATCTTGCACTCATTGCAAGAAAAGTGGTCCCGATGATGAACACCTTCGGAAACTACAACTAGAGAGGAGACCAAAATAGTTCGGTGCAAAGGGGAAGACAATGATCATTGTTACAGTACAACAAGATCTTGTTTTTGATTAAGGAGATGAAGGAACGATTACAACGGTTGGAGTACAAGGTAAATATTCCCTTCATTCTAGCTGAAATTCCAATAATGAGTCTCATGATGATGAAAGAAAGAGGAATTAATTATTTCATATAAGAGTTGTATCTAAAAAAACTAAGATAGATACATTGTTTGATCTGGGTTCCCTAGTAAATTTGATATCTGAAGCACTTGTCAAAATGATGGGTCTTGAAACTAAACCACATCCAAAGCCTTATACTCTTGGTTGGGTATGTGATAAATAAAAACTTAATGTCACCAAGCAATGTATGGTCAGATTTGGTATTTCTTCAAAGTTGATTGATGAAGTGGATTTGGATGTCGTATCACTTGATATATATGGCATAGTGTTGGGGATTCCTTATCTTTATGATAGAAAATAAATCTTCTTTCGTCATGAGAAAAAATATCACCTTACTAAGGGGGGAGTGGAATATATTATTAGAGCCCACAACATGAGGGTAAACACAACACTTGTTATTGCAGGACAAATGAAGAGACTCATAAACACTAATAATATATATGCACTCATGGTCGTAAGGGAGAAAGATGTTGAAACATCCGATGCTTTCCAAGGATTTGATTCTTCTCATAATAAATAACTAATTGATATTGTTTCTAAGTATGATGATATTTTCCAGGAACTAGATGGATTACCTCCTAAGAGGGAAATCCAACATGAAATACATCTTCAGTAGGATTCTCCTCTTCCTAATGTGGGCATGTATAGGATGTCAATTGTAGAGATGATAGAGATCAAGAAGAAGGTACAAGGCTTATTGGATCAAGGGGTCATCATGCCCAACTCATATCCTTGTGGTTCTTTGATCATGATGGTGCCAAATAAGGATGACACATGGCTAATGTGTGTCAATTACTGAGCCTTAAATAAAATCACGGTGAAAAATTGATACCTTCTTCCTCGTATAGATGATTTACTTGATCAGTTAAAGAATGTTGTTTATTTCACTAAGTTGGATTTGTGTAGTCGATACAATCGGATTAGGGTTGTAGAAAAAGATGCATGGAATACTGCCTTTAAAACCAAACATGGATTGTTTGAGTGGTTAGTTATGTCATTTGGGATTTGTAATGCTCCAACAACTTTCATGCGTGTGATGAATGATGTATTCATGCCATTTCTAGATGATTTTGTGATTGTATATTTAGACAACATTCTTATATTTAACGGGACTTGGGATGAACATGTAAGGCATGTAAATCAAGCATTGGATACTTTGCAGAGGGAAAATTTGTATGTAAAATTGTCCAAATGTGAATTTGGTAAGAATGCACTTTTGTACTTAGGTCATATTGTAGGAGGAGGACAATTGAAAATTGATCCTTTCAATATTGATGTAATTTTAAATTGGCCTGAGCCCAAAAATGTAACTGAAATACAGAGCTTCTTAGGTGAAATCTAGTATTGTAGGAGATTCATTTCAAACTTCTACTTTATAGCAGCTCCTTTGCATGCCTTAACTAGTGTGAAGATCATTTTTCAGTGGGGAGGAAAGCAACAAAAATATTTTAACACTTTGAAGGAAATGATTAGTACCGCACCAGTATTAGCATCGTTGAATCTTCAACATCCCTTAGATATTGAGACATATGCCAACAAATATGCCATGGGTCCAGTATTGATTCAATATTGTAAGCCTATATGTTATCACTTTGAAACTTTGAACCAAGTTATTGTTAAGTATCCTACATATGATAAAGAGTTGTATGAATTAGTTCAAAGTGTAAATAAATGGAAGAACTTCTTTTTAGGGAAGGAAACAATCATACATACACATCATCAACCCTTACAGTATCTCCAAACACAAAACAAATTGCAACAATCTTTATATTACAGATGGATGGGTTTCCTACAACAATTTCATTTGGTAATCAAGTACAAAAATGGTACGAGTAACAAGGTAGATGAAATGCTTTATAGACCTCCTATTATTGCTTCTATTGTTTTGAAGAATGCTTCTTTATCTCATGATAGCTATGTGGAACAATATGCCATTGATGAATATTTTAAAGAAGTATATGAGAAGCTAACCCATGGTGCACAGGTAGAGAACTATTATCTGCAGGGAAAACTATGTTAGAAATAATGGGTGTGCTCATTTAACCATAGACAATATAGAAATATTGTCACCCAACCATAATGGGTGTGCACCTTAACCTTGACAGAGAATAATTATGGAAGAAAACCCTAGTCCTAATAGAAAATCAATGTAGCATACCTCTCTCCAGAGCTAACACACAAGGAAGAAAGTCCAAACCATAACCAATAGAAAGTCCAAGGATAAACTGAGAATACAAGTTGCAGTAGTTGCAACTACAACTACTCTCCAGACTTGCACACTTACTCAATTTTTGTAGTGCACACTCTTACACTTTTTCATTTGCAAGCTATGTGTCAAATGAGATCTGGTGTCCTTTATTTATACTACTCCTCCTTATATATCTGGGTCGACTTCTCATTCTTGAGGCTAACAAATCAATATTAAATATTTCCTTTAGCTGACTTGGCTTCTAGGGTTATGGTCAAATATTTAGGGTGTCTTCTTGCTTCCCGAAATACTCTAGTATTTTCAGGGTTACACGTGGAGGTTAATACCTACCGCAACTACCATAATATCAACACTCCCTCCTAGCTAGGGAGGTATTGAAGGCAATGGTCTTGAGCACAAACATACCATTCAACCAGTAGAATCATCATATCCATACATGCCATCTCATGAGCACCATAATCACTATCAATATCATCTGAAAGCATCAAATGCATCATATCACGAATCCATACTCCATTTGAGTAACCAGGCATGATTATGAATAAGTCACCCACTCCACATAGTGATACAAGAACCATTCGTATAATCTGGACATATGTCCTAGAAGAATAACTATTCCAACATATGTTGGAATCCATGCCATGGGTTAAGAGGACTATTCTTCTAATCCAGACATGGGTCCTAGAATAATAAATGTCGTGGACCATTTTTCATCTGGAGAATGTCTTTCCATCAACACACTAATTATCCATATAGATGATAATCATTTTCAACACTACTGATAGTCTACATGGAAATCAGAACAATGTCATTCAATAGAACGCAACTGTGTCTATTGATAGTAGTACACAATTATTATCCAGTGGTACACAACCACACCAAGTATCACACAGATACTTAATCAGAGGCACATAGTAACTACCAATGGAACACATCCACCATAGTAGAATACATCTATTTTCCAGAGACATACAATATCCATAGCAATCATATAATCTGATATCAACCTGCATAAAACAATATCATGATATAAAGTGAGTCACCTGGGCCATTCTTCCACTCACATCTGTGAGATCTGGAAGAGCATCTTCCCTCAGAATGTAAAACATCAACCATGGGCTATATGGACTATTCTTCTCAGACATATAAGAATAACTGTCCCTAATTTTTGAGCCTGGACCATTCACCTAATTGGGCCATTCCTCTGGCATTAGTCATAGTGCAACCTGGAGAGAATGAGTCTACCCTAGGGAATGCCTGTCCCCAATTTCTAAACCTGGACCATTCACCTAACTGTGCCATTCCTTTGGCACTAATCATAGTGAAACCTAGATAGAATGAGTATACCCTAAGGAATGATTGTCCAGACCATTTCCTAATGGAAATGACTGTCCTTCACCAACCTCCAAAATAGACCATTCTTCGAAACTTCTCACAAATTTGAACTTCAAAAGAATGACTACCTAGCGAGGAATACCATTCTACTTGACCAGTACTCAGAGTGATTGCCAAGAAGAATGACTCTCCTAGACCATTCCCCCACACTGTCCATAAGGGGAATCATTTTCTATGGTACATCAACAATGTATCAAACCATTTTCATTATGAAAATGATTGTCCAATATGGACCATTTTCCAAACTGGAAAATGCATGTTCGTCAGAAATATCAAACCACTTTCCAAACTAGAAAGGAACTGCTCATCATGGACCATTTTTCGAGTTGAAAAATGATTGTCTATAAATCAATAAAACATCAGTGCTCCCTCCCAACGTAGGAGTAATCTCTTCCTTTTTCAACAAGGAAGTTGTTTCCACGAGCCCCAACTTGTTTCTTAAGTACACAAACTTTTTCATCTTGTACAGAGGCTTTACCAAAATATCCACTATTTGCTCATATGTGGAAATATATTGGAGAACCACTTCTCTTTTTTGGACTTCATCACAGAGAATGTAATGCTCGATCTCAGTATACTTCATTCTGTCATGGAACACTGGTTTTCTTTGAAGGATTCATATAGCTCTGATCATTACAATATATCATGGTTGAATTCAACACTTATGTTTCCTACTAGCTCATGACATCATGGCAAGGCTCAAACTGAAACATATTCAAGCATAACTTCTTCTTTCATCATGAGAGTTTTCCATGGATTAGCAATCCATCATCCCAGACTTATGAGTAGCTATTTTGATACACTATCTCTATCATAGAAAGTTTTCACCATGATTTTGTTGTATATGAGATACTCTGCATCAAGTTGTTTGAATCCATACAAGGTATTCTTATATATTCATACATGGGTCTCTTTCTGGTATAAGCTTCTTTCTCACTTGCTTTATTGGTTAGAACAGTATTTTACATGTAAATTCCAATCCATGGATATTACAAGAGGTATATTTGGAACAAGTTGTTGTCATAGTCTTCTCCCTCCTTCTGGAAGAACCTCTGAATATTGAAATGCTTCCATTCAGAAGTCCTTTTCACACTTTTCTTTATCATAACTTCCATTTCTTCTGTTTGATTGATTCTTAGTGAGTTCAAACCAAGATGGTAATCTTTTTGATTCTCGGTATAATAAATGGTTGTTCTGGATTTTTCTTCCTGTCTTGGAATCTTCATTTTCTTCCTCGTGTTTCTCTTTAGCTCTTGGGTCCATGGATTTTTGTATAGATTCCATGCCTTAAAGATTAAAAATTCTTCTTTTCATCATAGGATCATGGATGTATTTGGATAACCAAGGATACTTTATGGATTATTTTCAAAGAAAACTTCTTTCTAAAGTCAAACTGAACACGTGTTTTTTTTCATGGTTGCTACATTCAATGGGAACATGGATAGATACTTCATAATCCTCAATGGATCATATTATTTAGGATTAGCTCCCTCCTAATCCTTGCTTCATGCATGAATGGATTCTCTTATTTTGGAATTCTATAATCATCTCCCTCCATCTAAGATAGTCCATGCTTCCATCTACATTCTTATTGTAAAATTTTAACCTTGTACAATGTCTACTATAAATAGATATTCAGAAAAGAACAGAAAAGATACAATGGAAAATACAAACATTACACAGAGATTTTTCCCCTGGAAACCCAAACCGAGAAAACCATCATATATTGTATTCATTCATTGTGTTACATTGTTTACAATACAATATACATATAGGAGCCAGCGACATCCAAAACCCTAACCCAATGACCTGGATTACTCTAAAACCCTAATTCCTTAACCGAAAATAGAAAACCATCGAAAAAACCATGTGCCAAAAAAACCACCTAAATACATGACACTACTACTCGTGCAAAGAATATAACACATACCCAACATTCTCCCACTTGTTGTTTTCTTTGCTTACAGGGGGTTACAGGGTTACATAGTCAAAAATCTAGGGCAACAATGCCCATGGATCCTCTACACCAAGAGAACTTCTTAGTGCTCACAGATTTTGTTAATGAGTCTGCAACATTCTTCAAAGTGTCCACCTTCATCAGTGATACTTTATTTTCTTCAACCATGTCTCTCACAAAGTGATATTGAACATCAATGTGCTTTGTCTTTGAATGATAAGCAGGGTTCTATTGAACATCAATGTGCTTTGTCTTTGAATGATAAGCAGGGTTCTTCACTAGAAAAATTGCACTCTGACTGTCACACTCTATCCTTACAAATTATTGTACCAACCAAATACCTGAACACAATATTTGTAACCGTATTGCTTCCTTAGTTGCATGAGTGGATGCCATGTATTCAGATTCTGTAGTTGAAAGTGCCACTATAGCCTGTCTTTTGCTCATCCAACTTATTTTTCCTCCAAGCAGGTTAAACACACACCTGCTTGTAAATCTCCTATGATCCAAATCTCCAGTCCAGTCTGCATCCAAAAAGCCATGTATATCGACCACTCTGTCCAATCCCAGTCTTCCTTTGTAGCACAATCCATAGCTAG
>CBVK0100773069.1:0-43795 GCA_900067695.1 Picea abies | reverse complement strand
TTGGAGTGGGCCGCAATCAAAACCACGATATTACCAAAAAGACGTGTGGCAGCTTCTAGTGAATTATGGGGAGAAAAGAAGTGTTGCCTCAAACCACTCCAGGCCACCCCACAATCGCCTGTTTACGTGAGGACATAACCCAAGGTCACATACAAGAAGGGGCTAATAGAAGAGGAGCTAGCACCTAAACCCTGATATTTCAGCAGCGTGAAGGGAGAGGTTGCGGGTGTCATAGAACATGCACCAAAAGACTGAAAAGGGTTTGTTTTTAATCATAAGGGAGACCATTAAGGTTTCATAGATTCGATTCAGCTCTGAGAATAGAATATCCTTGATCGAGAGGTCGTGCAGACCTGAGGGAGAATAGGGGGGTCTGCATCAAGTGGTATTAGAGCCTGAATTTTTTTTTCAGGAAGCAAGAAAGGGCTCGAAGGTGTACTCTATGTGTGATAGACAGTCAACACAATGCCACCAAGGAGACGTGTGGAGCCGCCTTTAGCCAATCACGTTGTAGAAAGATAAATGAGAGAGCTTCGTGCAATATTAGAGGCGATGGAGGCAGTGTAGAGGAAATGAGAGAGCTTCGTGCAATATTAGAGGCGATGGAGGCAGTGTAGAGGAGGGAACATGATGTTGGGGACATCAGTGATGCAGAAAGTGAAGAAATCAAAGTTGAAGAAGATGCAAGGGAAAATGTTGTCGAAGAACGCTTACTGAGAGAAGTTGTTAAATTGGAAGCTAGAGCCAATGTAGACATCCCAATGTATGAAGGAAATTTATATGTTGAAGAGCTGATGGATTGGATAAGATCCATGGATAAATATTTCGACTATGAAGATGTTGAGGAAAATAAAAAGGTGAGACATGCTCTCACTAGATTGAAAGGACATGCAACACTATGGTGGGATAAACTGCAGGCTGGGAGGATAAGCAACGGAAAATATAAGATAAAGAATTGGGACAGAATGGTAGCCAAGTTGAAGGCTAAATTAATTCCCAAAGATTATCACATAAATCTGTTCAGGAAGTTGCAGAACCTGAGACAGAAGGGTATGACAGTGAAAGAGTACACGGAGGAGTTCTACAAGATGAATATTAGGACTGGATAGTGAGAGAAGGATGAGGAAAACATTTCCAGGTATATAAATGTCTTGAGGTATGAAATCCAGGATGAGATCAGCATGATGTCAGTAAGGAAAGTAGAGGATGCTTATCAAATTTCTCTGAAGGTAGAGGAGAAATTGTCCAGGAAACAGAGTCAATGAAATAGAGGCATAAACCCAAGAAAAGGCAAGGGAGTTTCCCATGATAAGGCACAGAAACCCAAAGACGGGACTGAGAAACCACACAATCACTCATAAAGAGGAGGAAGTTCCTGAGGAAGACAAGGTGGTGGAAGAAGTTCTTCTAGAGGAAGAGGAATAAGTAGAGGAGGAGAAGTGAGGTGTTATGCCTGTGGAAAGATAGGACACATATCTTGGGAATGTCCCAAGAAAAAGAAAGAAGGAGGAGGTGAAGCTCACATTTCAGAAGCACAGAAAAGGAATGTTGAAGTAGAAGGAACAGAGGAGGATGAGAGGAGCTTCAACATATTGAAGGAGAAGATAACAGAACGACCAATTCTGGTCTTGCCAAATTTTGGAAAGACATTTCAAGTGAGATGTAATGCATGTGGAGTTGCAATTGGAGCAGTATTGAGCCAAGATAATAGACCATTTTCATATTTCAATCAAAATTTGAATGAGACTAAGAGAAAGTACTCCACATATGATAAAGAATTGTATGCCATAATTGAAGCCTTGAAGAAATGGAGGCACTACCTTGTTCCAAAGGAATTTGTCTTGTACAACGATAACCAAGATTTACAATTCATAACCAGATAGGAGAAGTTAAACAGAGACATACAAAGTGGATTGAGTTTATAAAGAATTTTACTTTTGTCATAAAACATATTTCTGGTAATGTTAACAAAGTTGTTGATGCATTGAGCAGGAGCTTCCTTGTGTTCATGCTTGTGGCAAATGCATCCCAGATCTTTGGAAGACCATTGAGTACTATGTTCACCAATTCCTTTTCTAAAATGATCTCTTCAATAGCTTGTATTTGATCTCTTAGCTGGGAGATCCTTACAAAGTATGATGTTATGTTGTTGCCATCATTCATCTTCATGTTATGGAGCTCATTCTTCGGACTCATAACTTGTCCAATGTTTTTGACTGAGAAGAGATTTGTTAGGGCATTGTCCATCTTCTTCAATGAGTCAAGATGGGAGATGTAGGGTATCAAGTGGTATTTTATAGAATCCACTATGATACTCATGGCATTGATGTCAACGTCCTTGAACTTCTCCATAGTTGCAACGTTCTACGGTTCCTTCTCTTTTCCTTCTTCAAACTTTGGCTTCACGATATCCAGCACTTTATTCTTGGCAAGGATGAGGTCAATCCTTGTCTTCCACACTCTGAAGTTAGAGGCTCCATATAACTTGTTCTCAAATTTCATAGAGTTCATCATGGCTTGCTTGACTTGGTCAAACCTTAGATTTGACTAGAAATTCAAACTTCACGTCTTGGCTTTCTGAGAGTACCAGGAGATGTGCTGGGATAGGGTGCACTGATCTATCCAGAGATTAGGTCAATCCATTCACTTAATGTGACTCAACAAGAGGTTTAGGGTTTCTGCAACTGCACCTACTAGTAACCCTAGCTGCAGTGTCTTGGGAGCTGCTTCTGCTAGTAACCCTAGCGATAGTTCCTCAACAAGCTCAATATCTAGCAGTTATGCTTCCTTCCAACGTTTTAGGCTGACTGAAGGGGGTGTGGGCCCATAACCTGTTAGAATATAGAAGATGGTGTGCTCGTTTTACCATTGACGATACCCTTGTCACCCAACCATAGGTTGAAGCCACCCTCCGAGCACCTTAACCTTGACTGAGAATTCCTTCGGAAGAAAACCCTAGGCTAGATAACCAAAAAAAGGGTAGCGCACCTTTCCCCAAGGACAACACATCACAAAAAAGATGATCAGATAGTCCAAACCCTAGCCAAGAGATATTCAAGCCAATACTGAAAACTTGATGCTGCTGCAGTTGCACCTACAACTCTCCTCCACATGTGCACACCAAACTGGGAACTGCAGTGCGCACCAAAGTAGGAACTGCAATTCTGAGATGCTGTCAAATGAGAATTAGCACCCTGTATTTGTACTGGTTCTTCCAGATTTTCTAGGGCCGACTTCTCCTTCTGGATATGTGTCTGTTCAGTATATTATTATTATTTATGGCCGACTTATTCTCTTGGAGGCTAATAACCTAATATAAATTACAGTATATTATTATTATTTATGGCCGACTTCTTCTCTTGGAGGCTAATAACCTAATATAAATTATCTTCTTGAGCCGCCAAGACTTCTAGGGTTATTAGCCAACTCATTAGGGTTTTCTCTTGCTTTATGGAGTCTTATATTATCATCAAGTTCACACATGGAGGTAAATTCCTCCCGTAGCTACCATAATATTAACAACTCTAGACAAGAGTACAAGCGCAGAGTTGATCAACATAACAGAGAGCTTCAATTTGATGTAGGAGATCAAGTTCTGGCACATCTCAAGAAAGAGAGGTTTCCAAGGGGAACATATAAAAAGTTGAAGATGAAGAATATAGTACCATGTAAGATCTTAAGGAAGTTTGATGCAAATGTCTATGAGATTGAGCTGCCAGATGATGTGGGCATATCACCCATATTCAACATATCAGACATGTATCCTTACCGGGGAGATGAAGTAGGAGAAACAAAAGATCAAAAAGAGATTCAATGGGAAAAGAAAATGCATGTAGCTGAAAATCCACAGATGGAGAAGATCATTGATCGGAGGGTAGGGAAGAATACCAAGAGGAAGACCTATTTTGAATATTTGGTAAAATAGAAGGGACACCCGATAGAAGATAACAATTGGGAAAATGAAGTTGATATCCAGAAGCATGGAAAGTTGGTGCAAGAGATCATGGACAAGAGTCCATAAATTTTCATTCAGGGGAGTATGATGCAGGAGCATCGTCAGCAAGAACAAGTGGAAAGACAACTCAACGCCTTAGCATGCCTTTGAATCATTTGGAATCTTAAACATTGGTGTTTCCTGCAAATATTTTTTGAACTGGTTGAAAAACTGAAGAATATCAAATGCTTGGGAGTTGAATGATCACGAATGATCTGGGAGTTTCACTCCTAGACTTTAATGTAATGAAAATTAAGTAGAAGTTAGTTTTTTCTCTCTCAAGTAGGCAAGTAGTCAGAGGGAAACCTAGGAACCCTCTCGGATAAATAGAGGTTGTGTATGCCCGAATGAGGCCACTGCAAGTTAGTGGGAGATTGTTGTGATTTAGTTATTGCTGAGTTTTTAGTTGTTGTTTTATCATAATTGTAGCCATTTACTTTTAAATGAATATAACAGAGGAAAATTGATCCAATGCACGGTGTTTCTAATATTTACAATTCCCCATTATTTTGTTTTCATGAATGAATGAGTTATGTTGTTGAGTATATGAAATTGTGAAGTGTTTGGATAGTTTTCGATTGTTTTATCTTCGTTGAGTTTATGCAAGGTGTGCATACAGTCTGCAAGGAGTGTGTTGACAAAATCTATTTCGACTCAGAACCTCAGAAGACATAGCGTGAAACTTAGTTTGCAAGGAGTGCAAAGAGACTGCTGCAAGGTGTGCACAATTGCTACAAGAACTTAAGTCTTGCGTGAGAATATGTTGCAAGGAGTGACATAGTCTGTTTTGACTCATAAGATCAAAAGAGATAGCGTAAACTTTCCATTTGCAAGGAGTGCAAAGGGACTGTTGCAAGTCGTGCACATTCATCCACAAGAAGCTAAGTCTTGCGTAAGAATCTATTGCAAGGAGTGCACAAATCCAAAATTCGATTAAGTTTCGAAGTAACCATCTAAGGATTAAAAGGATTTGAGAGAGAAAGCTCAAGAGAGATAGTGGAGAAATATTCAAGGGGAACGGAGTTCTGAAGGTTTCATGAGTCATCGAATAAGATCCGTTCAAGAGGGAGTGGGTTCATTCCAGATCGTCAAATCTGGGCAAAGTACACAAGCTTTAAGTCTTTGTGTGTACAAAGGAGCGAGGATTCACCAAATTAGATCTAGGACGTTGATCATTAGGGGGTTACGTGTTAACATATCTAAGACTATGGAGGAAAGTCACTTCGCAGATTTCAGTTGAGATTTGAAACTCCTGAAGCTCGAAGAAGCGAAGTGAACCACAATCATTGATCTATGAAGGACACACTTCGACAGATCATCATCTTCGGATGAAAGTGGTCCAAGAGAAAGAGAAGATTGAGAGTTGAAACTCTTGAAGTCCGAAGAGGAAAAATGAACCACAATCGTCGATCTATGAGGGACACACGTCGACATATAGTCAACTTTGGGTGGAAGTCCTACAGAGGAAGCAAGGGTTGAGAGTTGAAACTCCCGAAGCCCGAAAGGCGAAATCAATCCTGGCCATCCGATTCGAAAGGATAGGCGGAATAAATCCGTGGACTCCGGGTAAAGACCCAAAGTGAATCCTAGCTATCTGATTCGGAAGGACACATGAAAGAAATCTGTGGACTCTGGGTGAAGACCCAAAGTGAATCATAGTCATCTATCTGCGGGAGACATGAGTCAATAGATCACAAACTCCAGATGAAATCATTCTGGGAGAAAGTGAAGGTAGAGAGTTGAAAACTCTGAAGCCCAGATTGTCGAAGCAAATCACGACCATTGATTTGAAAGGGACATGCATTGATAGATCATAAGAACATGAGAACGCATGCTCTGGAGAGAAGGAAGGAAAGGAGACAGATCTCATTCTTCGGTCAAGAGGTGTCGCCTGAGATCACAAGATCTACGGTCACATTGAATTACAAGGACAAAAAGTGCTCGGACTTTAAAAATCTTGGAGCAGGCCGCAATCGAAACCACGGTATTGCCAAAAAGACGCATGTCAGCTGCTAGTGAATTGCGGGGAGAAAAGAGGTGTGGCCTCAAACCACTCCATGTTTCCTTGCAATCATATTTTTACATGAGGACATAGCCCGAGGTCACATACGGGAAGGGGCTAATGGAAGAGGAGCTAGCGCTTGAACCCTAATAGTTCAACAGCGCAAAGGGAGAGGTTGCGGGTGTCATAGAACCTACACCAAAAGACTGAAAAGAACCTGTGTTTAATCATAAGGGAGACCATTAAGGTTTCAAAGAGTTGATTTGGCTCTGAGAATCGAAGATCCTTGATCGGGTGGTCACGCAGCCTCGATGGAGAATAGGGGGGTCTGCATCAATTTTCCATTTTATAGACCAAGCATATGAACACATAATTAGGAAAATTAGGGCTCATTGAAAGGATTATTCTCAACACTATAAAGTACAACCACTAAATTTTTTAAAATATCATCAAAATCCACTCTATATTTTATGCAAGAACTCATCTCATGTGGAGCTCGCCTAATGACCAATGAAAGATATCAACGTTGAAAGTTTTGCACAATGTGATTCCATTTGATGAGTTATGATCTAATCATCCTCAACATGCACTTTGTTGATATGGGAGGGTTTTAGAACTCGCAAATATGTTAGGGATGACCTCCCCAAAAGACAAAATATAGGGAGATTGAAACGAGCCAAATAAGTCCAGACGAAATCTGATTATGCGTCAACAAGATCATGTTGGGCACTATGGCCTTAATGGCTGAAAGTTTTTACCTATCAAAATAAGTGTAACAATTTTCATATTTTTGGGTGGTAGGAAAAATTCCAAAAATTGAAAAATGACAAAAGGAAGTGCAAATCAACTGTGTTGTGAAGGGTTTGTAGGATTTGTGAGATTTTGGCTTCCTTGTTGGTGAACATGACAACGTTATGATGATGAATGTGAGAAAATATGTGGAAAATATGCATGCATGCATTATATATGTGATCTTTAAACCAAGGTTGCAAATTCAATATATGGTAAGCTACTGTTACCCTTCTTTATTTCATGGTTGGGAAGGCTCCATTCCCTCGGGAGGGAATCTATTTTAACTGAGATATTTCTCCAAGAATCCAACAATACTAGTTGATGAAGATGATAAAGCCTAATTGTTCTTTTAAGCTCCAAGATTTATGAATATGATAATTCCAAAGGGTAGTCGTTGTAGATGAAGTTGTTTTGGTAATGTATTGTTGTATTGTACATTGGTTGGAATGCCTTTATCAATTTTTTCACTTGTATCATAATTTAAGTATTTCTACTATTTTGTCCACTTGGAGGTAGAAATTTTGTCCATTTTGTTTACAAGTCCATAATCTTAATGAATACCACACTACCCAATAATTGATGATTGGAAAATGTCTTACATCTTATTCAATATATTAATCATGGTTGGCATTTAATTTTGCATCATGTTTGCATTTGATAATTTTGCACCACATTTAACAAACCAACCAAGTGGAGGTGGATATGGATAAGACCATGTATACAAAAACAAATTGTAATCATAAGGTTACACTGAATGAAATAGTTGTATCAATGTCTCATTCCCCACCATTTCACAATACGTTATACATTTATATATGTGTCATATGTTGTAATCTACATAGTTAGAACATTTCAACAAAAATTATGTTAATTTGTAGTTTTACATATTTTATTAAGTTTCCACCCATGATATTGTGGAAATGATATTCAAATATTATGGAAACTTATGATATTGCGCCAATGACATTTAGTGAAATATTCACGAAGACTTTACAATTTTTTATAATGCAGTGCAAGATTTGCCAAAGATTTACAAAATTTTATAATTCAATGAAAGATTGATAAAAATATATATATATACATATTACATTTTTGATAAAATAGATTTCAAATTTTTGTATATATGTATCATGGGGATTCTCCAATTTATTACACTTATATAATTAAGGGTAGTTCTTAAAATTTTCTTTGTTCAAAAGTAGCAACAATGGTTTCAATCACCACATTCAACAACATGGATAGCACAATGAGAGTGAACTAACTGAGCATAGAAACCCACATCTAAGGCAAAGCTTCCATAATTTTTCCCAAACATGATTTATACTCTACAATACACAAACTGCAAGGAAAACAAAAGCTTTCTTGGCTTGTCTTCCAGATCCCACATCTCCCCACCTAGTCAACTACAAATAAAATAAATTTGTATAACTCACTCTAATCCTTACATTCGAACCATATGTTCATTAATTATAATAACAAATACAACCCGTTTTATCTCCACAGAAAGACCAAGAATTATATGGAGATCATTCCATAGAAGAAGGATGGAAACAATTAGGAAATGGACAACAAGGATGGGGTGATAAAGAAGGGAGGAGAAGAAGGAAGGTGGTATTGATGGGGATAAGAAATATGTTAGTGGGGTGAAGAAGGATGATTGAGAAAAAAAAAAGGGAAGAGGGAATTATAATAAGTAGCGTGGTGTTGAATCCAAAGGTGGTAGTGAAGACAAGTAGGGTCAATTGATCTATAGATAAACTAAAAGTGCATAATTAGTATGTATAAAAGAGATCAGTTTCTTTTGAGGTTAATGTTGGTGTTGGTGTTTTGGCACATTCCAAAAGTAACATCAAAGGTTCCCATCTCGACCTTCATAGAAAGAATAGCATAATGGGAGTGAACCAACTGAGGATAGAAACCCACATCTAAGGAAAATATTCCATAAGTATCCCTATCATGATTTCTACTATGCAATATGAAAACTGCAAAAAAAATAAAACCTTTCTTGTCTTAGCTTTCAAATCCCACAACTCCCTTTTTTTAAACAAAAAAAAAATGCAATAGCTTGGTGTAGTCCTTGCATTCAATCCATTTATTCCTTAATTATAATAGCAACTACAATCCATTATATAATCTCCACATATAGACTAGGAATTGTATGGAGATCATTCCACATAATAAGGATGGAGATAATTAAGAAGAGGATAATAAGGATGGGGAAAGAAAAAGTGGGGAGAAGAAGAAAGGTGGTGGTGGTGGTGGGGAGAAGGATGGAGGAGAAAACAGAAAGGGATGGGATGATGATAAGAAGGGAGGTGATGAATCCAAAGGTGATGGTGAAGACAAGATGTGTGAACATTGCAAGAAAAATGAAATCCATACTCCTATATACATTATTGAGTATGTTTTATCAAGGTCTTATCAAGCCCATTGAAATCAAATAAGCTAATGCGGAAGATTTATTTAGCATGAATCTTTAGTAGAAGAATTAAAATAAACTACCTATTAAGATAGTATGTTGGTGTTAAATGTTCATGTGAATGGTTAGATATCTATGAATCACAATGAATCCATTGGATCACACACTAATACTCTAGATGTTTTTGTTGTGGGGTTTCTTAATTAATTAATTAATTCCTACATGCACGGACTTTTGGCTATCCATGTGGAGAGTCAAGAAAATTAAAAGAAAATATGCTCTAAACAAAAAGAAAGTTGGAATGCAAACCAAAACATGTGTCATATTTATTTATATATTCCCTCTCCATTCTTATAGGGAAGAATTATTTAGTATGAATTTAGGCTAGGTGGTATATCACAAAACCAAATACTTAACAACAACTTGAATGGTTGTTGTTTTCCTTCACAGTTACCTCATGATTCTTCACATCATGTTTAGTAGACTTGATTTTTTCCAATGATCAGTTGGAACTCCCTTGAACAATAGAGTCAAAAATTTGTTCAAATAGAACAAAAATTTCATAACATGTAGGTTTTTCTATCAACGATAATATCATGACACTAACTCGACTCTAACTTGACATTAAATATTTATTAATAAGATATCACCTTAATGCAAAAGACACAACAACAATGCATGATAGATTCAAGCAATGCAACTATGATGCTAATACAACACAAGGAGATGCAAACATGACCCAAATGAAAAATAACATATTTTTTTAATGTTTTTATGCATTGTAATAATGATGCAAAAATAACACAAAGAAGAAGCAAAGCCGATGCAAATTCCTATCACAAACTCGATGCTCGCTGGTAAAAAAACTTGTGAAGAGGGAAATGGGCTATAGTGATTGTAATCAGTGACATTACAACCTCATATAATAGTGGTGAAGGCAACTTAAACAAACATGCACTCAGCTACCAACCATTTTGGATGTCCTTTGGCATTTATGGGCCGTGTAATTACCTTAATCTCGAATTTCCAGGTATTAGACAGGTATTTAAGGATAAACTACAACATTTTGTGAGTGTTGAGAGATAGATTGGGCAACCCTTTATATGGTCAAGTGAAAATTTGTCTAGGATAAATGACATGTAACTGGCCTATAAATCATGTTTTAATTGTATTAAGATGAGTTAATTGTGGTTTGTGATGTTTATGACTAAAATCATTTAAACGTCACATGTAATTCAAATTGGGGTGATAACAGATGCCCTTTACTGTGTGATCTTAGGAGTACATCATATAGATGAAATACACCATGTTGGGCGAATATATGTGTGTGTGTAGAGAGAGAGAGAGAGAGAGAGAGAGAGAGAGAGAGAGAGAGAGAGAGAGAGAGAACATTTGAAGGAACTGACTCTCTCTAACAAAGAGATAAAGGAGGCCACCTAGAAAACAAACAATTGTGAGGTGACATATAAATATAATCTCTTTAAAAATGAGGCATCCATGTCCATGCTTGTGTAATAGTCAAAGAAAAATACAATATGGGATCATGGCTGGTGAATCCAAGCGATGATACATTTGAAAATGAATGTTTCTTTTATCTAGAATACATGATGGATGAAGGTCACCCTAGGGTCCAAAGAACTGTAGTAAAACAGGGACCAATGAGGATGGGGGATGGAACATGGACAGAGTCGTTTAGAGGGTAGCTCAAACTTAGATATTGAAACAAATACATACATGTCTAGTGTCTTCAGTTGGATCTAGGACACCACTACTATTGGTGATTTGGACAAAACTCAAGGATGCAATAATGAGTCATGGTTGAGCATATGAGAAACCATCTAGTTAGAGATCAATAATGAAAAATCTCGCGAGATATGAGGGTGGACCATTGATAATTATAATGAATACCAAGGTACTAGTACAAATTGGTTAGATGTGAATAGAAATTTGAGATATTTGATTTAACAAGATTATTTTCTTCTATGTTGCCTTGCTAGATTTCTCCATCTTCTCATACATGATCCTCGATCATGAATTTTTTATCCATAGCTCAAGGGCGGTGTGCCAATCATAATGATCTCAACCATTAATTAATCATTCCTTATTGTAAGTTTCTTTAATCTCTATTACAAGATCTCAAGTACACAAGCCTAACGACAAATTTAATTAGCTTAAGGATACCCCCTTAGATTTGAAGACGACCAATCATAAAGTGAGAGAAGTTTTGTTGGTGATAAAGGAATTGCTTCCAATACTACCTCTCAAGGACCCCTACAATGTTTTCCTTTGAGGCCAATATCTCAGAAGTGGATGTAAAAATCAATAGTGTCTGTGTTAATTTGACTTAATACAAACAATAAAAAATAACTAAACCTCACATGTACACTAGCAAAGTTAAGAAGAACAATATACTTATTAATATTATCTTTAAAAGTACATATTATACTTATACACAACCCACCCTTTTATTTTGATTTTTTTTAATATGTTAATTATTATTGAATTGAATTTGTATCATTAATTACATACTAATTAAGTATTTATTGTCGTTATTAATAATTATAACATCATTTTTTTCACATTATATTTTTTAAAGTTATCATATTTTCAATTCTTATTGTGACTATGCCATTCATAACTTGAGCATTAATCTAGCCTTTATGACATCTTCATTGTTTGATGGACATTTACACATCTTTATCAGGGAGAATATGGGGTTATTGGAGTTTTGCATGCCCTTAGATATAGTGATTTCTAAACATTAATATTTTTTTTTAAATAAATTTAGACTTCCATTTAAAAATGCCATTAATGTAAATTTTGTATTCCTTACTCCATCCAAATTCCAAACTATTTCAAAACAAAAGTAACATGAAAGATTATGAAGTTGAGGCTTTTAAAGACTCACGAACGACCACTTGCCTTGGAATATGCGCCTCATGGCATCTTTTGTTATTTTTGCGATATTGTCTCTTTAAGTCGTTGCCCATCACTACTCGCACTTTCACTTCTGCACAACGTGGCGACATCAATACTCTATTAGACAATAAATTCCACATGATTACAAAGATTGTTTGTTTTTAAATAGATGTTTTGATTTTGATGATTTGATGTAAGCAATATTATTTGAGCGAATGTTATCGAAAATGGAATGTGGAATCGAGAAATAATAAATCTTAAATTTTATATAAATAACGATATAAATTTTTTATATATAAATAATGATATAATTTTTTTTATAGTTAGATGAGAATTTTGTTTTTTTAACAAATACAAAAGAAAAGTCGAGAATTTCTTTAGTATCGAGTTAATCAAGTTTTACAATTCTCAAGATTTAATAATTTGCAATGTTCTAATGAAGTGGTTGAAATCCAATTGAATAACTCGTATTCATGAGCTTTACAACAATTTTGTAGATTATGTGATATTTGATATCCCTATATACAACCAAATAGTAAATATTGACCTCCTAAACAACCATGAGCCAGACTCTATTTGTGGACCTTCAACCCCAACTCTAAACTTTGTCATGCACAAAAGCCCCATTGAAGAGAATTATGATAACCAAAAGCAGTTGATTTTTACAAAAATAACATTGATCTTTTTAAAGGATTTAAATAATGGATTAAATATCCTATCAAATAAGAACAATATTAAAGACCTTTATCATAATTTTATGACAACTCTTTCTACTTCCATCAATAAGTTCTCTATCGAGGTATTGTGTAAAAAGGAAAATAGAGCAGCTAATCCTTGGTATGATAAAGAGTGTAAGATTGTTAGAAAATCCATTAGGGATGTTTGTAATGAGTCCTTAAAATATGACAAGATATATAGATTACAATACCCTAAATAAAAGGGGAAAAAAGTACTATATAGATAGAAAGTAAGACAAGCTTTTGCACTTATCTAGGCTAGATCCTCATAAATTTTGGAGGCAAATCATGACTCGTAAAAACTAAAGAGAACAATATAATTCCCTTGAGAGACTAGAATTCCTACCTTAAAAATCTCTATGAATCCCCTAATATCGTGGAAAACATTCAAATCGTTTCTATAGAGGAATTAAGTGTTTTCCATAGAAGACATAGAGTTTGGGGTTAAGCAGCTCGTAAAAGGGAAAGCTAAGGACATAGAAGGCTACCAAGTTGAATAAACATTTTAGCCCATTCCTTGAGGAAGAATTTGACGGCTTTCAACTTTTGTTCCCAAATAAAGAAAGGGGAGCCTACCACCCACTTTCCCTATTCTTTAGATATTATTCCAACATATTATTGATCATGAAGCCACATAGGATTAAACCAGAAAGGGATGGGGCCATAGTCAAGCATGTCCCTCATCAGAAGAGCGATGGGCGTGTGATTAGAGGTTGCTCAAGGAAGATTTTTTTAGTAAATTGATGTGTTGCTAATAAGAAAATCACTTTTAACTAGAAACCAATCTAACCAAGTCGTGATATGCCTTGGACCTATTCTCTTGTTAGATCAAGTGAACTTCCCCTTGATTGGCTTGGCATCCACTAGATCACAGTCAGATATCAAATCTTACATTGTCTTTGGGATGGGTCTCAAACTACACTCCCTCCCCCTTTTTCTTTATGACATAGGGTTATATTAAAATCACTTGCAATAATATTGTTCTACCAGGATTTTGAGCTTCTTAATGCTAAGAGTGATTCCCAATAGTTGACATTTTATTTGAAAATTGTGGGCATATAAATATTTATGATGTTTATTTTTTACCTTGATTGCTAATGTGAGAAGCTTGTCAACAACCATTGCTAGGTTTGCAATGAAATTTCTAGATGAAAAATAAGGTTTTTCCATACTATACATAGGCCTCTAGATGCACTTTTGGAGCTAATTGTCTACCCTGCACTATTTTTCCACTACAGTTTACATGATTTGACAACTACCACAACCTCTAGCTTTGTCTCATTAAGAAGGAGGATAATGGGGTTTTCTACTTTCATTAGATCCTTTATAGTTTTTGTCTTGAACCTACTACCCATGCCTCTACAATTCCATGAGACAATGATCATTACTTAACATATGGTTACCTTTAATATATTGGGAGGAAAGCTGGTAAGTGATTCTATTTTAGTGCTTCCTTGCTAGAATTTGGAGTTTCATGTACATGCATCCAATATTCCACTAGGAGAGATTCTTGGGTGGGGAAGGGGATCTCAATCACCATGTCTATTTTGTGTAAGAAAGAAGTTGTCTTAGGTCGAGCACAACTATAGAACCACAAAAAGAGAATAATTAGCCATGGTGTATGGTCTGCCAAAATTCTTCCACTATATGTTGGGAGCACACTTTAAGCTCTACACAAACTACTTAGCTCTGAAGTATCTAGTGAATAAGCCTATATTGGAAGGAAGAATATATATGTTGTTATTATTGTTTTAGAAATACTCGTTTGAAGTTATTGACAATTGTCAATTCAGGGAGGCCTAATGTTGGTCCTGACCACTTGTTATGGATCAAGTCAGGTGAATCAAGGGGTGCAATAGATAATCAACTACTAGATGCCAATTTGTTTCTAGTTGAAGATATCCCTAACTACTTGTAGGGGATTTATTTGTTGCTAACTACAGGTTAAGCCCGTGCAATGTACTCTGTAAATCATAAATGACATCTAGTAGTTAGAGATGCAAATTACCAATTGATTTCAGGGTAGTTTTATAAGTTTCTTAGTTATGGGATCCTTCGAAACTGTGTTTGGGATCATAAACACAATGATATTTTATGGGAATGTCATCATGGAGTTGTGGGAGGTCATTATGGAGATAAATCAATGTCCCATAAAATATTACAGGCGGGCCAGTCTACTGTATCCAAAGATGAAAAGGAGTATCTGAAGGGTTGTGATATGTGTCGACGGGTTGGAAATCTATCTAGGAGGGATGAGTTACCTTTACATCCAGAAAGGGAATATTAGTCATTTGAGAAGTAGGAAGTTTATTTCATTGGATGTATTATCCCACCTGCTAGACACTCTAAAGCTCAGTATATCATTACCAAAACGGAGTATCTCATTAGATGGGAAGAATTATTACCTACTAAAGATTGTTTTACTAATACTGCAACACACTTCATTTTTGAACACATAATCACAACTTCCCTAAGAGTTTAACCAATGATTAAGGCCTCCACTTACTCAGCTCCACTATTGCAACTCTCACCTAGGAGTTCATGATCCAACACCACAAGAGCAGTGTAATGGTACACCCGAAGCCTTTAATAAAATCTTGGAGCATGGATTGCCTAAGGTTTTCTCAACAAATTAGGATGATTGGGATGAATAGATTCCAGCAGTACTTTGGGGTTACATAACAACCACGAATAGATTTAACAAGTAGACACCTTTTCAGTTAGTCTATGGGTGAGAGGTAGTGATCCCTACTGAGTTTGTGGTTCCTAACCTGTTTGTTGCATAGACCACTCACATGACAAAAGAAAAATCAATTGCAAAATAACTAATCAAGTTTATGCAACCAGAGGAATCCATATTCTTAGCTAATTTCCTTCAAATAGTTGAGAAATATTGACAGAAGGCCTAGCATGATTGCGACCTCAAGACCAAATCATTTTCCAAGGGAATTTGTTTATGCTCTACGACAATTGTTACAAGGGAAAAACTCTCTATGACCAGGGTAAACCACAACAGACAAGTATGACTGTAGAAATCTACTCAATTCCAACATATACTATATAAACCAATGTGCAAGCGAGATAAGAAAGAAGCCTACCTCGTTCCAACGTTTGATGATGTTCCACTATTGAGCACTTTGATCCAAAGCTTTGTACCTACAACAAGTTCTCAACAAACAAGCAGAGCAAGTGTATAGTAATAATGTAAAGGGGTTAGCACATTAGATAGCATAATCCATTAATAAACATTACAAATATGCCCATGGATAATAATCATATATTTTCACGATACCAATTGGACAGGAAAGGAGTATTTCTATTAATAAATGATTAGCAGGAGAGAAAACATTACAGACTTTCATGTCGGCATGGTTCGAAACCAAGAAACCAAGTTCCTTCCAACTGGGCCTCCACCACTTCAATCCTCCACCAAAGGAAATCTCATAGGAAAGACACAATGAGGTTCTCTCAACAATAGGGAAAGATCTTGGGGGTTGAACATTGTGTTCAGACTTGAAGGACAAAGGGATGCAGACTCAATATGAAGTAATTTCTCCAGAGTAACTTTGCTCTCAAATTTGAATGTTTTCTCCTCTTTTCCATAGCACGAAATTGTGTTCTTATAGCCTTGAAAATGAAACTGAAGGGCTGAGTCGGAACATTTCCAGTATATGGAAGGCCAAGGATCAGATATCTCCTATCGTGACATGGAAACCCGACTTGATTTTTGTATTTTCTGGCACAAATCCCTATGTATGCAGGTTGTAGTGGAGTAGACTGTGTATACGCATGTTGTATAGTAGATAGGGCGTGTATATGTGGAAAAATATGTATTTTTAGCTATGGATTCATCAAAAAGGGATGACAAGTCTACATAGGGAAATGGAAAAAGGCCCTCTGTGCAAGATAGCAATGATGAGGCAAATCTTGCTATAACAGATGCCCCCTAATGTGTGAGATCAGAGGAGTATCTGTGATGGCCAAAATGCATTATAAATAACCTAGAAGTGGAGTGGCATAAACCCAGCCGAAAAGACTAGTTGTTCATTACATTCTGTGTTGACTTTACATACATGGATGCCAATAGAATACAATGCAAATCCATGTGGAAAATATGCCAAATATGTGTCCATGGCCATGAATAGGAAAATACAAATGCGGTTATATGCCAAAGATGTCATAATCACGAACAAGGCCCAGTAGAACCAGTCTCAAAACCAATCTGAAGATATATGTATATGATGGAGTATAATCTGATGTCCCATGATTATTGTAGTCAAATAGGTGTTGGTCCAATGTAAAGGAAGAAACTGCTAAGGAAAGTGGCGGCCACATAGTGATGTCTTCAAGTCTTCTACACATCCACCAAAGGTGTAAGTCTACATCATGTGAATAAAGGAGTTGAGGTCGAACACAATGAGACATCGTTTGATTATCGGTCGTTGTGGTATACTATTAACAAACACAAGACAACCTACCAATAATGAAAGTAGGTATCAAGGCACCGAGCACATTCCTACAAGTGTGAATAAAGGAGTCGATGTCGAACACCTGAGGAATCCACTGATCGGGAGACATTGATGTATTCCCATCTGTCAATGGCGAGAGAGCCTGCCACTAATGGCTGCAAGTCTCAAGGTACTCATAAAACTCTTGGTCCCATATCCATAATAAATGAGTTGAAGTTGATGGAAAGAGACCAATTGAAACGAGAGCATTAAGGCATCTCTCATCAGTCAACACGAGGAACAAAGAAGGAGCTTCATAATTTGGTGGAGATCGGATGAAGAACATGTTCATGAACCAACGACCCTGTGCGTCTTTCACGTGTGTCAGATGCAAGTGGTACACGAAAAATACCCTCTGAATAACAGCCAATGATGAAAACTACTAATAAAGGAAAGGACACCACAAATAAGGCTAATGGCATCCAAGACACTGCACGAATCCCAAAGTGTGAATATATGTCTTGTCGTCGAACACAAGGGAAACCACCCAGTCAACGACCAATGATGAAATGTCGACTATTGGGTTCAAGGTGACCTACCTATGATGAAAGTAGGGCTAGGGCGCATGATAAGACCATAGTATCATGTGATTCTGAGACAAATTGAGGCTATGGCCGACATGCAAAGTCAAGAGTTCTGAGGAATGGCCGACATAGGTTGATAGACTTCCTTTGAACAAGAGCATGAGACATATGGTGGACTCTGGCAGCATAGACTCAAATGATGTGACTATTATATGCAGGAGGCATCAATAATGTTCTCTATAGGGACTGGAAGAGTAACCAGTCGGTAGAGAAAACTCTGTAATGAGATCAACTTCCTAAGGCCATGCTAAACCCAAAATTATGATGACACAAGGACTCAATAATTGTGTGCTTTGTTCAAAGGTGACACAACTTCTTCTAATTATAATATAGTACTCCCTTCCTACCCATATTTTTTTGTTTTTTCATAACAAATGAATTCTATGATATAGAGGAGGAAACGAGCATCGCAAGTAAGCAAAACTAGTTCCAACAGTGGAATGTACCTATCCTCAATGCAAGGAAATGCATGTGGGAGATGGACACTCAAGGTGATGTTCCCTCCAGGGTATAGGGTGTCAAATTGTGAAGGATATAAACAAGGCTCTGCTTGGTTGAGGATGCAAAAACTGCTTAGGCCATGGTTTATAACGCAAAGAGAGAACCGGCTAAAGGCTCAATACTGCAAGCGAGGGCATGAGATGAAATCAAAACTTAATGCCAAAAAATGTCCTTTTTTATGTCTTTCAGTCTACTTGGTGTGAAAAAGGGGTGAACTTGTGCCAAATAGATGTCTTTTCAAATCCAATTTATGAGTGTGAAAAATAAGAGTTCACTCAGCTATCTTTTCTATTTTTGGTAATGAGTTGGAAAAGAGCTTAACTAAGACTCATGACCTTTCAAATCCAATTTAATGAGTGTTAAAGGGAAAAATCACTCGAAAATATTTTCGGGTTTTATACGAGTCGGAAAAGAGCTTAACTAAGACTTGTTTTTACTGTTCTAATCAACATGTAAAGGAGGAGGCCAAGGCTCCTATACCAGTCTTCTGCAGAAGTTCAGTATCTTATAGATAGATGACAAAATATTGGGAAAACCCAAAGCTCTCCAAGTCGAGAAGGAGAAAGTGCTAATGGAGTATATAGTCTCCATGATGGTTCAAATAATGTCTCTTGTTGGAAAATACATAGGTGGGGGGATGGGATGCCCCATCAGGTCATCCCAATCGAAGGGAACCTCATCAGGACTTGGAGGGAGAGCAGTCAGGGGAAGAATAAATCTCTCTCATTCAGAAGGAGTAGGATTAGGAATGTTGATGATGTGACTGAAGGACGCATCACGCTCTTTAGGGAGAGTAGGATTGACCAGAGATTGCACTGGTGTGACCACTTCTTCAATTATAAGTTGAAGAGGATGCATATTAATGGGGACAAGAGATGCTTCACCCTCGACAAAGGGGGTGAGATTGGGAGGGGATCATGGTGGTAGAACCATAATGATGATCAAAGGAGAAGTGGTGTGAGGAGAGACCATGAATTCCTAAGAATATGAAGGTCTCTTGGGTGAGCCCCATGCTTCTGGCATCCCAGTAGTAGCTAGACACAAACAAGTAAGGTGACTTCCTTCACAAGTCCTGCAAAGGAATTTAGGCTTACGTCTTAGACATCTAGGTTTCTCAATGCCCCCAACATCATTTACAACGGCTGGTGGCAGGCTCTCGTCATGACTGGCAAAGGGAAGAGAATATTCTCCTTCATGATGAATAGAGGTTGGAGATGTGACACAGCTATGATTCGGGGTGAATAGGATGGTGCCCCCAACATAATTGGTAGAGGTTGGGTGCGAGTTGTCGACATAATTTGTAGAAAATGTGGACCCATCTTCGACATGACTGGTAGAGGTTGGTGATGGAGCACCAGTATGACTAATAGTGACTGGGCTAGTAGTATATTGTAGCATTTGATGCCAAGGTCTGGGGAACGATTGGTTTTGAAACATTGCAGGCCAGGAAGAATCCTGGTATACCCCCTATCCCTGCCTAGAAGGGTGGTAGCTTGTGCTAAAATGGTCTAAAGAGGTTTGGGCGGGCATCATCACTGAGGTATGCGAAGGGACCGAGGTCAGATAAGAATTATTCGAGTAATGATATATGCTTCCCCCTTGTGAAGGGGTCCCATAAAGAGGGAAACTCGAACCATAAATTGATTTTCCCCATACGAAATACCTGGAGGCACTTGAGGGCCTGTCATGGAAAAAGTGTTCGAAGGAAACGACATGGAAAATGAAAGATGCGTGGATGGGGCATAGTAAGTGGGATAAGTACCCATATGAGCACTTTCTCCTGGAAGAGCATAGCTAGCATTGGATCCATAAGGGGGAAGGTTCCAACCTCCCATGGGGACACAACTCATATCAAACGAAGAAGTAGGCATCAGAGAAAATATGCCCCCGGATCCAATGCTAGGATTCATATACGTGGACCAGGGAGAGGATTGCACAGGTGAAGGCATATCAATAGAAAAATTACTAGAGACCCAAGGCGTGAACTAAGTGTTGTAGTTATGCATACCATTATAAAAAGAGGAAGGATTTGTCCCCATGAAATGAGTTGGCATCATAAGGTCGGTAGCAGTAAATGAGGGATCAAAAGAAACTCCATTATCCATGATGATGAAACCCAAAAAAGACTCCTAAGGCCAACTAGTAGTCAAAGAGCATACCAAAAAGTCAAATGAGAAATATGGAAGCAAACAGGCTAAAGTGGTTGAGTGGCCTCCCTCGCTAAAGAAGGTATGTCTCATCCAAGAGGGACCTGAGACTCCCTACTAAAGTTTGGAGGTAATGAAATCATTTATAGGGGTCCTCGTGGGCTTAACAACTAGTCGGTCAGACCCCCCCAGAGAGGTAATCCTCCATAAAGGTTGTGTGTTGTTCGACCCCTATCTGACCCAGGGTACAAGCAAAATAACCCCTGCAAGTAACCTATGAGATACCTAAGTCAAAAAACTAATAAAGCACTGTATAACTGATGCACAGGAAAGAAGTCATAAGTCTGGATTACTGTATGGGCAGGCCGGTAGCAAAGCCCGAAACCTTGGAAGCACTGCCTCCCACAAAGGTATGGGTACTAGCAAGATCCCCAAATACGAATAAATCTACATAAATATCCCTAACGCTAGGCGAGTATCCGAGGGTTATCCCTTCAACTAACTTTGCGTGACCTCGTGATTAACTCTAGTGTGAGTGGAGCCTTCTGATCTTACCAATTATACAATGGAATTCTCATCTTCCTGCCTCAAACACATATGTTTATTTAATTTCCTTGGAGAAGTTTACTCACAAAATCCTATTCCAAGGCACTAACTCCTAGACTAGTTTTTGCACCCTAAAAATAAAATTGTGACTAATCAACTTAGGTTTAAAGCATAAATTTTATTGGTTGTGATTACTCAGAAGGGTATGGAAGTGAAACTCATGATATTGTGACTCTGCAAGAAAATAAATATGAATATAATGCGAAGTCTAATTTTAACTTTTCAATGAATGATATGCATATAAAACAGTGCAATTTTCAATTTCAACTCTGCAATTCAGAAGTAAAATGCAATCTCTCACTAAATTCACTAAGATAATGACAAAGATTCAGAAGACAAAAATGTCAAGCAATGTAAAATGCCTATTTTTTTTGTATTTTCAATATATTAAAGAGAAAATGCATGGACTGAAAAGAAACCTGATATATAAATCCTACTGTGTATAAATGGAACAACTCAAGCAAAATACCAAGCAACAACCCAGAGTTCAAGGAAAAATAAAAAATGAAAAACAATGAGAAATACTACGCCCAAAAATTCAACTCCAAATAGGTTTCTTGTCAACCCAGAGAAGCTCAACAGGCACTACAGAGACCTAAGAAGGCTCAGCAATCATCAAATCCCACCCAACAACCACCAAACCAAGCAAGGAAATAAGGTGTACGCGACTGTTCAAGCAAAAAGAGCATATATACGCAGCTCGTAATGAGACAGTACACATGTGTACATGATTGTCAAGGCAATAGGGCACATACATGCTTGAAAAAAAGGCCAGGCAAGAGCAAAAGGCTAAAAACTCAGACCCGGAGTGAACATAATCTGTCAAGAAGTGATATGACAAGAACCAAAAAGGAAGAAGAGCAAGGCAAGGAGAAAAAGTAATTCAAACCCTTAGAAAGAAGATCTCTCCCTAGTGGAGTCACCAATTCTGTTACGAGGGAAATACTCTCTATGGCCAGGGTAAACCACAACAGACAGGTATGATTGTAGAAATCTACTCAATTCCAACATATACTATATAAACCAATGTGCAAGCGAGATAAGAAAGAAGCCTACTTCGTTCCAACGTTTGATGATGTTCCACTATTGATCACTTTGACCCAAAGCTTTGTACCTACAACAAGTTCTCAACAAACAAAAAGAGCAAGTATATAGTAATAATGTAAAGGGGTTAGCACATTAGATAGCATAATCCATTAATAAACATTACAAATATGCCCATGGATAATAATCATATATTTGCACGATACCAATTGGATGGGAAAGGATTATTTCTATTAATAAATGATCATCATAAGCAAAAACATTACAGACTTTCGTGTCGGCATGGTTCGAAACCAAGAAACCAAGTTCCTTCCAACTGGGCCTCCACCACTTCAATCCTCCACCAAAGGCAAGCTCATAGGAAAGAGACAATGAGGTTCTCTCAACAATAGGGAAAGAGCTTGGGGGTTGAACACTATGTTTAGACTTGAGGGACAAAGGGATGCAGACTCAATATGAAGTAATTTCTCCAGAGTAACTTTGCTCTCAAAGTTGAATGCTTTATCCTCTTTTCCATAGCTCAGAATTGTGTTCTTATAGCCTTCAAAATGCAACTGAAGGGTCGAGTCAGAACGTTTCCAGTATATGGAAGGCCAAGGATCAGAGATCTCCTGTCGTGACATGGAAACCCGACTTCATTTTTGTATTTTCTGGCACAAATCTCGATGTACGCGGGTTGTAGTGGAGTAGCCTGCATATATGCATGTTGTATAGTAGATAGGGTATGTATATGTGGAAAAATATGTATTTTTATCTCTAGATTCATCAAAAAGGGATGACAAGTTTGCATAGGGAAATGGAAAAAGGCTCTTTGTGCAAGATAGCAATGGTGAGGCAAATATTGCTATAACAACAATCAATATCTAAAGCACTCATGCAAGTTACATATGCATTGGTTGGGTCCATTTCTAGTGGTAGACTTAAGAGAGTCTAGTGTAGTCCACTTGGCTCAGCTTGATGGTAGTTTTCACTCGAGATGGGTGAATAATGCTCACCTTAAGCCCAATACCCTAGCCCCTTTATTCACTATTTTCGTGTCACTTATGTTCAGAGGAGTTTAGTTAGGTTAGGTAAATTTGATTTTGGTCAGTTTTAGTTTTATCCTTTTCATTCCATTATTGTTAGTCTGTTTTGTCTACTTTCTACAGTGTCAATCCAATACTGAGTCAGGTTTTACCCACCTGAGATGTTTATAATTTTGTTAAAGTTGTAGCCATAGTGTTGTGGTTAGGGAAGTGTCAGTCTAGTTTTGTCAAGTTGAGGCAACACTTTTGTGGTTGGGGGAGAGTCATCAATATACAAAAACATTATTTCCCCTTTTTTCATATTATGTTTTCATACTAGTTGAGTCTAGTTTAACTTCATTTACAACCGTCAGCGTTGAGGTTTTAAGTTTTGAGCAAGTGTCCTTGGTCAATGTTATCAATCTAGGCATGTCCAAGAAAGCAGTTGCATCAGGTTCACGTTGAAGTCACATAGTTATGGTGAGGTCCAAACAACACTAAGTAGCCTGAAAATATTGTTGGGATTGTTTTTAGTGTCATTATTTCAAGGATGGTTGGTTCGTGTGACGGTGAGGATCCAAAATTTTGTTCCTCGAGTTTGAATGATTTTCTAGCAGATGCACCACAAAAGGAGGAGGAAACAATGATGTAAGAATTTGAAGATGAAGTGGAAGGGATAGTTTCTCCTTCTAGAACAATTGTTCTTGCCACCATTCCTGCACCACCCTCCCCTTTAGTTCAATTATAATCTATGGCGCAGATTGAATCATTAGCATAAGACCCTACTTATTGTTAGGCCATGTTGAGGGTCTGTCATGGGCATACAGATGTGACACCGTACTTGACCAATGCCATCAAAGAGAGGATCCCCCATACCTTAAAGAAATCATGGGATCACCCAGATTCAAAAGAAGATACACCCTTACGGTCTAAAAGTTTTTTTTCTAGTGGGTTATCATTGAATTGGTGCCCACCTAGGGGTCCTCGATATGGTGCATCATAATAAGTAGTTGATGTGAAGAGTTGGTATACTCTAGATTTGTTATGGATGGCTTGATTGACCATGGAGGAAATTGTGAAGAGAGTTATTTAGGTTGAGTAGAGTCATGAGGACCTTCAGTAGTCTCACCAACAGTTGCACATTTAGTTGGTCGAGGTGACCTCAGATAGAGACATGTAGTTATAAGCATGACATCATGCAGAGCATGAGTTAGAGATGGTGCGAGTTTGCATAGATCAACTTTGGCCCGTGTTGAAGCAGGTGAACCTAGAGTTGGAAGATTTTGTACCTGATTTTCCACCCATTGTAGCATTGGACATGGTTTGTTACGATTTCTACTAAATTGTTACTAAGTTCCAAGGGCCCAAAGGTCACTAATCTTAATGAAAATTCCATTAAAAATCCTTAAGGAGAAAATGAAATAAATCAAGCTATAAATTCATTAGCTAAGTGTTACGTTATCCTGACAATGCCTCCTTATTTCTAGAGTGAGATATCCACATTAGAGTTGGATTTCTCATTGATTGATATGCCTTGTCTTGATGTTTATGTGGCATTCTTCCTTGGAGTGTTGTATACCTATGGATCTTGGTGACTGCTTCATGTAAACGACACATGGAGGGTGGTTTCTTTCTTAAGTGGATGACTTTCCTTGGAGGAGGAGTGGTTGGGCATCTCGGAGGAGTGTGTTGAGCCCTAGATGGAATTGGGTTGCTTGAATGCTTTCATGGAGGCTTGGAGTTTACTTTGGGATGCTTGGGTTTCAACAGTGATCATGTAGGTGGAGTGGACCTAGAGATCACATGGCTTAGTAGGAGCATTGGAGTCATTGGAGGCTTGTGGAGGCTTGTAGAGGAAAAGTGTTGGATTCCTTGGAGGCTTGTGGAGGAGGAGCATTCGGAACAAGATTCTATTATATAAAGATGCACCATTTTTTTTTTTTTGAGTACAAGATTCTCACCAAAAATAGGATAGAACTCAGTACAAGATTCACTTCCATTATTTGACCTTGTTCTCTCTTTGGTCAAGCAAGTCCTCTAGGAGAATAGAGGCCCCAATTAATAAATGGAAGTCTCATATTTTAAGTCTATTAGTAGCTTCTATAAAGTGTGTACTTCAAAATCATAGGGTTCTCACTATAGGGTTATCACTTCATTGAATCCCTGCTGGAGATTCCATCTCATGTATACGAATCTATTATAAAAACGAGGGAATGTCAGGATTCATGAGGCCCTCGAGAAGGATGGATATTTTGATTTTCCTTGAGAAGTTGTAGATGTCGAAGGAACCTTGAAAATCATATCATTTCCCATCTCATCGAACCCCTGCTAGAAATGCCAAAGGGAGAACTTTAGCCCATCTTATTATCCTTGAATCCTTGTTGGAGATGCCAAAGGGAGGATCCAGTTTTGACCCCTTATTATGAATGTGTATGTGATGTTTAATCATCTATAATCCTATATATATGTAGTCTGTGAGGAAGCATGACATTTCAAATTGATTATTCACCAGCGGGTAACTATTCTCGAGGTGTATTTTTGGTTTGTAAATGTATGTACATTTTCATATAATATATATATATCACTAAAGGTTGCAAGATAAGAAGGAAATGAAAGGGGGACATGAGTCCATGAGTGGGGAAGAAAGGGGGGCTTAGGGGGATAAGGGAAATAACAATGTTCTAATTTTTTCTTTTTTCCCACCCCTTTATCCTAAGTTTGTCACCTTCTTCTAAGATGATTAATTATCCGCCAACCTTTAGATTTGTTGGCCCAAGGAATGATACATGGGATTCTTGCGAAGGAACGTGGTCTCTTCCTTACATGAAGTATACAATATATGACTTTCCGCATGCAAGCATGATTTCCGTTCATTTTTATTCTTCTCTCTTGCATTGAGTATTCACTCTAGGTATTACTCTCCTATTTTCTTGAGCTACCATAGCTTGATACCCTACATTGTTGCCATGAAAGTGTTAATAAAACCATGACTGATCTTATGGGTAATTGATGATGGAATGGAAACTTAGTTACAACTGGAATTACTTGGATCCTAGCAGTAGAGATTCCTTGTTCATCCTATACTAGAGCACTGGAGGGAAATGGGATAACCTAAGGGATTGTTTAGCAGAGAATGGGTATATAATTCCTAGTGTTGTGCAGGCTGAGGGGGAAGAGTGGTTGGTTGAGTGGGATTGTTGTGGTTCAAAATTCAAAAGTTGATTATCTGTGGAATCTGGGAATTAGGTTGAGAGTTAGATAATAGATTCATTCCATGGGTAATTCTCCCTTGTGGATTCATAGCCCTAGCTCGGGGGTGGCATCTATGATAGAGTGCCTATAGTTAGGTGGAACGTTCTTTATTTGCAGTTAGTTGGAGAATAAATTATAAAAATATGAGTACTTCTTGTTGTTGTTCATGTTCATAATATTCCATTATGTTATTTCTTTTTATTATGAGTCATTTGTTGGCAATTAATAACTAGGAATAGAATTCATGGTTTGATTCCAAATGACCTTGTTCTCAAGTTTACCCTTAAATCTCCTCACACCTTGTGACAATAATGGTCATGGGTCAATTCTAAAGTGTCTACCAAATACATTATAGCTAACAACTACAAGTGGCTTTTCTCCATACCAATTCTTGATGGTTATTTAAACAAAATATGCCACCTTAGATCCAAGAAAAATACTTAGCTCTTCTAGTCTAGTATAGCATAAGTTATGATATGGTTGATATCAATAGTAAGGATTAAACACAATTCTTAGCATTATCACTATTAGTATAGATCAAACATTGGTTACTTGTTCTTACATTGCTCTATTATCACCATGCCTTGTGTAACTACTAGCATTACTAATAACAATGACTAGTGATTAGGGAATTACTATATCTCTTAACCTTTGTAATGGTAATCTAATCTCATGATGTTTCCATATTAGATGGGATAAGTAAGTTGTAAGTAATGTGCAATATGTCTGATAACAGGTTTCGTAGTCACCATAATCATTGCATGTAACATAGTTCATTATCCTCATTTATTAAGTAAATTACACGAATCATACTAATTTAAGCTCTTATATGGAACTAACACTGGTTGAATATAGTTGTAAGTAATACATAGGGTCATCGTGTAAGGAATATGTGTAAGAATCTTAGAGATAGTACTAAGAACCTAGATTATAGTAATCATCATAACATTTAACTCCATTGTTTAAGTTCATTGTTATTATGGTAATACTTACGATGTCCATTAACATTATCTGATACAGGTACTAAGTAATATGTATAATAAGGACATACCTCGACTTACTCTTCTTATCCATCTTGATATGAGCTCTATTTGATATGGCCCCTTAATTAGGTAGTAATGTGGATTCTCCCTATTCACCCATATGCTTTGATTATCATAGGTTCATCGATTAATCTTTGGTATCAAGTCAAAAAATTGAGCATATATGATAGAAGTATAGCCATGATGTTACCTTAGCAATGGATTACTATCCATATATCCATCATGTTACCTGATCAATGGGATTACTATACATATATATATGTGAGGTTAACTTAGCAATGGTATTTGGACTATACATATAGCCTTGGTCTTGTAAAAGTATGAGATAGCTCGATGACCATAGGAATAAGAGAAAGAGATATGCTTATTACAATACAAGGTCTATGAAGTAATACAACATATCTACTTATGTTTATACTTAGGACATGATAAAATCAATGGTGATATAAGCTTAGCAAGTAATACAACATACCATATTTCCCATGTGAGCTTTGGAATCACTCTATTACATTCAATACAAGTGTGATGGTATTAGACTAGTAACATCATATCCCATGCCAAAATAGGTACTAGTAATCAATAACCTCATACGTTAAACTACTTGGTAATAATAGTATCATGAGTACTCTAGTCATATGTTATAGATGGTGATAGTAATGAATTGCATATCAGCTTAAGCATGTAATGATGGTGTTTTATATCCATAAGTAACAATTAATAAAAGGTCATGTACTAGTATTCATTAGGGATAAGCTTAAATCTATACCATAGCTTAGTGGAAGCTAGTAATCTTCATATCAATCAATGGAGATGTAAGGTGTGATCACTAATGTCATGAGATATAGAGGTAATAAGAGTAATCATAAATCTCATAAAATATGTCACTAATATTGTAATGGTGTTCATACTAACCCTGTATCATCATGTTTATCAGTAATAGCCTATATATGATATCCCGGGAATTAAGGTGAAACAACTAAGTTAATGACACCTATTTGATAACTAGTTATTCCAATACAACTCAAGTAAGCTTAGATAAGCTCTTTCACATTTAGTTTCATCATATCACTTCTCATAGCAATGGTAATAATATTCTTGTTATGCTTTAACTCATTATGGTATTCACAATATAAGCTACAAGGGTGATCATACTAGAATAATCCGTATTGTTTTCATATTATCATGAATTCATTTAGTTAACTATTATTCTTATAGAGTACACACTTATTACTAATGGTGTTTATTCATAACTAGTATCACTCTTACTCATATCTCTTGGTATACCTAAGTTACGTACATACTTAATCATGAGCACAAGTATCCACATAGAGGATGAGATATAGTATCATTATCTCCCTAATTACTAAGATTGATAAAGAATATTGATTACATTACTTTGATTACTGTGATATCTATGCCTAGTCTTGTGTAAACTTCATAGGTAAAGTAAGCCTAATTACCTTAATATGGATAGATATAAGTATTAGCATAAGTAACATACATGGTAGTTAAGCTAAACTATTGTCGCATAGGGATTATAGCTCTTTCTTTACATAATCTATAAGCAGAGGCATGAGATCACGTGTATTTGATTAATTAATGAGATTGATTATCATAACTCATTTCTTAGACTAGTAACAATCATTAAGATTTTGTAATAAGGTGGATTTGATTACTACTAATGTGGTTAGATTACAAATTGTGATTCAATGATTATAGATTAGTTGATATAAGAGTACAAGCCTTGTATGTAACATATACAATCATTGTTTTCAGGCTCATTCCAATCCATTAAAAGATTAGGCTTCAATATTATACCACTTGCTTTGATTCCCATGTATTATAAAGCTCATAGCTATAGAAGTAAGAGCTCTTGTATTGTATTAATCTTGTATTAATTATAGTGGATATGATGTATTTGGTATAATCATTTCCCCTTGTGATTGCAATCATGTACCTATCCATTATTCATATGGTATTCTCCATATTCATCGGGCTACCACTTCCTACTACTCGAACAATTAGGGAATAGAATTGATTATGCGTATGGACTACACCCTATATGGATAGAAGTATTCCCATTGAGAGAATGCATATGGACTCTATCCTCTAGGAAAAATTTGACCATTATCGGTGTTACATTACTGGGTGAACAAGTGTGAACAAAGGGAATCAATTACACCATATACTTAAAATGGCATTGATTATAACGATCAAGCTTATGTTATAGAATCAAGCTATGTTACTAGTTTGGTTTCAACTATATTATGGTAATCACACTAAACCTTTCCATGAATAATTATCATTACTTACTAGTAATATAGCTAGCACTTATCTTTATATCAACACACGACACTCAAAGAAGAGTCAATAGCGGATATCTCTCTATGTAACATCATGGAATCACATTTACCTAATGATCAAAAATGAAAGGTAAGGTATAACTCTAATCATAACCAGTGTGTCTATCTTTCCCTAATGAATATAGGTGTCAATAAGGTACTAGCTTAGAAACCATGTTTTTAGATCTATATAAGCAAAGAGATCAGGACATGTTCAATCTTCATATATTATGGGAATTTATGTATACTCATATTAGTAGTAACAACATTGTACTCTCTAGATTAGCTTACTTGTTAGTTACCAATCATTACCATTACTTTACCTAAGCATGGATCTACCATAATAGAAACACAAGGATTGTCAAAGCTCTATACCTTATTATCTCTATGCTTGAAGTGGTTCCAATACAAGAAAAAATCCCATTACTAATAGAGAAACATGAAGTAACAATTACAGTAATCACTCAAATCAAATAAATGGACTTACTTTACCTATATAAGTACTAGTAGATATGGAAACACATCTTACAATGACTAGAAGCTAACATAGGTATTTAAACACGTATAAATAGTAACATGTTGGATCGGTTATCATCATCATTTATGGGTCTATTGATTATTGGGATTGAACAAAGTATCCAGGTAGAGTGAAAGGGGTTTGGTATATCACTAGCTCTTATTGATTTGATCTTCATTCCCATTAATTAGGGAAACACGATTGGTGGTATAGGTGTATCAACTCTTATTGATATATAGGTACTGAATCATAAGGAGTAAATTGATATCACTTAACTACTAGTAATCCCAAGTGTTATGAGCCCAAATGTATCATGTATTATGGAATAGGGAACTGCTTGTGTAAGAATATGATAGCTATAATCAATGGCAATACTACATTACCTTTATATATATTGGTTATATAAGAACAACTAGCTTAGATTGGTTTGATTACTAGAAGTTTATTATTCAGATTAGGTTTGATTATGTCAAATACAGTAAGGGAAATAGTTGAATGATAGTGATTAGGTTGAATAACCATGATGTTTGGTCTGAGTCTATCACTTGTTCCACTAATTGAAGGTAAGAATATAACTAGTATTGTCTCTCTATGAATTATTGACAACCTATCGTAATAAGTCACATTGATTCCCCTTTGTTCATAGTATGAACATGGTTAATCATATATTGTTACTCGGGTTTGTCTATGTATTAGTATTACAACACCTTATGTTTATGTTAGATATGGGTTTAGTACTAGTTAATCAACCACATTCGAGTATTAGATTGAGATAGGGCGATGGCACAAGGAATACGTCATATCGATAAGCTAAATACAATAAGAGGTTGTGATATATCAATAAGAGTAACTAGCATTGTGCTCATCTTAGATCTTAGTGGAACAAAATTTACACTCAACTATGAACACCATTGGAACCGGAAACATGATATATCTTGCTTATGAACCTATGGTATTAACTCATGTTGAAAAGGGTGATTTTTACTTGACATAACAACCATAATGAGTAATGTGTTGAATATGGAGCTAGAGACCACTCTTAACATATGTGCAATTAGTCACAGTAATCAATAGGCTTGAATCAAATAGCATAGTAATGATGCTTACTAATATGGAAAAAAATGTAATGACACTATCACTCAATGTGTTATCCTAAGCAATGAACTTAAGCTAGTAATGAGTACACACCTAACCTGTAGATGTATCCTTTGTATTCACTATCACAAATACATGGTATTCAGACTAGTAGATTTGTGATAATACTAGTAACCTATACTAGCTCTGTACTCTATGTATTCCAATATGATCTATCAGGGTAGTACTTCATATCAAAGCTTATTGCTCTAATTATGGATATTATAATCGTTTTCTTGGTCCGAGTCCTAAGCATGGGACACTACTCTAAGTAATGACGTTGGAATAGTATGGATATTATGTATACCACCCATATCAGAGATAGCATACCAATTCCCTTCCATTCCCCTTGGTCATATGTTAATCTCATACTACTCCTCGGGGTTGGTATCTATGAAAGGAGTAATATACACAATATCCATGACATTCTAAGTAATGGGTTTAGTACTACCTATCAACCATCAAACATCAAGTTGGAGTATTAGGTTTACGTATGAATAAGGAACCATGTGAATAGAGGAAACTATACATGCTACATACCTATATGTGGTTGACTCAATAGATATGGTATTAATATAAGCATCAATCAAGTATTATCCTTCATATTGGTACTAATCAAATCAGTATAGTTAATACATGGAGTAGTTACACCTTTGATTTGAGTGATAGTAGTATCTATCTATAATGATTATGAAATTATCACTAGTTTTGTAAACATGTCTAGTACAACCTTTCAATGGGTTTATCTATGCTTACTATTATAACATGAACTATTATGATTGTTACTTACATAATTGGTATGAGTTGTATGTTGGAACCTATTACTCTATAATGTATCCATATGGAAGGTACATTTTAATCAATAGTAATCACCTAATTAACTACACCCTTGTTTAGCTATATGAATATGGTGACAATAACTACCATAACCTGTATAAGAAAGCCTGTCCTTATTGGTGAAGCAAATCCATGTTACTAGGTTATAACTATTGTAACATCATACATTATAGCTATGTAATAAGGGTCATTAGATTCATAGTACTTAATCTTGAAGTAAGGTGATTAATTCTATTACACTTGTACTCTCAATGATCAATGTCTATCCCATAAGTATCTCGTAACATCAAAGCTAATCACAAATCACAAGTATGATACATGGTTATCAGGGTCTTACTTACCTATAAGATGATGAAGTAACACAGATTAATTAGGGTAAATACGTGGAACCAATGATCACATAACAAGAAGCTTTACCTTGTATAAGGTTAAGTATTAGTGTTGAAACCAATAAGTAATGGTGATGATACTATATAGATTAGTAAGAGCACTAGAACAAATGTGTTTGTTGAACTAGAGTTATTATTAGATTATGGATATGCTTATACTCATCATATCCTGTTTCATTGGTCATATGTTTCTACTAGTGTTTTTGTTACTATTAGCTCCTATCACAACTTACTTACTATGGTAAAACTACTATGTGTATCACTATAATGAGACTAGTGTTTCCATTAAATCAAGTCCAAGTAATGTGTGATGAGGTTGAGTGTTATGGAATGATAGTATTGATTATTGATATTATTATAGCTCATCCTTTAGCCTAAGTGGTATCATATGGTGGCTTGTATCATTGTTAAATGGTGTTCATAGAGATAACAAGAGCAGGTATACGTAGTAAATCATTATGGAAACAAATTACACCTGTAAAAAGAGCTTAGTTTAGAAGATTTAATAGTGCTTGTTGTAACCATGCTTGATTCCAGTTTAAACATACATGGTTTCTCTGATTCAGAGTCATAGTTGTTAATACTAGTGAGTTTCAGGTTGAGTGTTATGGAATGATAATATTATAGCTCGTCCTTTAGCCTAAGTGGTATCGTATGGTGGCTTGTAGCACTGTTCAATGGTGTTCATAGAGATAACAAGAGCAGGTATAAGTAGTAAATCATTATGGAAACAACTTACTTCTATAAACAAATATTAGTTTAGAAGAGTTACTAGTGCTTGTTGTAACCATACTTGATTCCAGTTTAAGTATACATGGTTTCTCTAGTTCAGAGTCATAGTTGCTAATAATAGTGAGCTTCATAAGTGGTGTTTAACATAGGGTATTCACTATGGATAATCATAGCTAGTATATGCTCTATCATTTAGCTCATCATAACCAATAGAATTACAAGCTCAGTTATTCCAATTGAATTGGAATATTCTAATTATTGCTACACGTATGGTTTACATATAAGTATTATACAACCTTACTAATTAGGGAAACATTGGTCATAAAAGGTAATCAAGTTATTCCAATCATAACCATGCGAACTAAGAGCCCGTGTGTTTCTATATTATGTGCAACTTAATAATTAGTATTATTGGAACTATCAGTATGATTCCAATCTAATGATTACGATAAACAATACTAGATAACCAATGTAATTGAATAGGTAAAGCTAATACCTAGTAATATACCCATAGTGTTAGGATATGTCAATATTGGTATATTATTTCTACACCATTGTTATTGCATAGGGTATAGTATCACTAATTACTACATGTTATTAACTACAAGTAAAGCTTGATTACATAGTAATGGGAATCAGACATATTGGATATGATATCATAGTAATGGGAATCACACATATTAACTAAAGTTGATATCATAGTTGGAGTAATTGACATGTACTTGTATTCATATAACATAAGTGATATAGTTGTCATTTGTACTATTCAACCAATACGATTCCTTATATTATGATAGGTCATACATGAATCTATGTACTAATAATGAACAAATTAGTCAAATGAGATGAGTGATACTTATGGGATTACTACTCTATATGATGATTACCACACTCGAGTAGAAGTTTTATATTAATTGTGTGACTATGGAACCATATGAACTAAAGACAATCAACATGCTTACTACGATAAGTGTGGTATTAGATATAAGCAAGATCAATACTAGTTAGTTATGGAATCAATATAAGGCACAGATTGGGCTTATTCAACATGTCATTGTAATCACTGTGATTAGTCTTACATAGCTAATATAGGTAACAAGTAAGCTATAGGTTATAACCAAATCATATCAATAAATGGGATTCACACCTATCTCATATAGGATAACACGTAATAGAGCTTATGTATCACATCTTATGTAAACACGATAACTTGTTGTAACTAGTCTTGATTCTAAGAGTTTATCAAATACTAGTAATACATGTTTCTACATAATTAAATCCATAACTTTTAACCTAATTTTTCTACTCTACTAGTTATGGAACAATGACCCCTTATAACTCCTTGTAATGGTTGATTAGCTATTAGTGATACTTGTTGGGTTACATATTTCCTTTAATTAGTACTACTTAGCTTATAGAGTGAACACCCAAAGGTAATTGATTCATGTTATTCAAGTCGTATACAAGTAACCATATTCATTATGATTAATATGGACCAGTAACAATGATACCATGAAGATTACAACAAATCAGTATGCTCTATCACACTAGTAACTATGATTGATTAGACCTTTGAATACCATTGCTTTGTTCAACTTGTTTTACTGTATAGGTAAAGATTAGTGTAATGATTCAGTATAGTAATATGTAATCGACTTGTAAAGTAAACATGTAGAGGTATTTACTTGTAGAAATCTTGATACACACTCATACGAGTGTTATCCTTTTAAACACTATGAATTCAATGGATATCATTCACTGAGAACAAGCATCATAGATTATGGACTAGTAATACATAGCCCTTAGTTCAGTAGTCATAACAATGATAAGTTGTTCAATAGGATCTATAGGTTAAGCCAATCAACTTTTTCGATGCGTAAGATGAACCTTATCTATATAAGCTTCATTCTACCTAAGCTATTGAGCTCTATCATAGTATAACCAATGTTATATGTTTAATCATAAGTATTAACATAAGTATCATACCTACTATAGATAAAGCATAGTCATTGTGATTTGACACTAGTAATAACAACCACCCTTATATGTTTTATGAGCTTAGTAATCCCCATTGATAAAAAATTCACTCTGATTGAATACAGAGTTTATATGTTATATCAAGTACATTTATTAGGGATATGCTTAGAGTTCACTATACTTGTTGACCTAATAGTAGAGCTAACTAGTTTGAGTCAATGTATCGTACCCAGGTATATCGCTTTTCTATACTCCCATTAGTCATTTTGCAATCTTTCCTTTGCACTCGAACATTGGTGTGATTCCCTAATTATTAGATATGATTTGATTCATTGTATTCCACTATTGCACAAGAATTATTGTGTAAATGTGCAAAGGTCATACTACTACCTATATTACCACAACCGAGTAGTAGGATATGGTTCCTGTATGAGAAATGGGAATAGAAGGAAGCTATATCATACCTATGATACAGTGGTAACATAGATATTCAAGCTCAATGTTTGTATATTCAATAAGCTTAGATAAGGAGTAATTTCTAGTGATTACAACTCTTACATGCCCACAATATTCCATCTTTCATTACCATTCCAGTATGTGCGTAGTATAACTATGATATACATCTTAGTAATGACCATAGTTTCCATAACAAGTAAGAGTATCATTTCCAAGCTTTAGTCACATATGTTAGTTACAAGCATCATAAGATAGTATCATTCCCATTACTACTCTAATCAATAACCAATATCGCAGTTAAGCATGTAACAACACCAACTAACTTTATCCAATAAGGACCATAGTATCCCAATATATTAAGTACTAGCATTCTCATTACTTTGATATCATAGTAAGGACCATAAGTATATAATGATTACACTACTACTTTCTTAGCTTAGGGAAGGTAAGTGTTTCCAGCTTTGTTGAGCTTAATGTTATGTTGATAAGGTTTGATCATGTTATACAATGGCTATAGTACTCACATTAACCCGATATGAATGATATGATACCACTAGCTACTAGTTCATGTTAATGTACATATATTCCCTAATCATACATGAGATAAGAGTAGAACAAATATGCTTGTGATTCCCATTACAGTGTTCCAACCATATCCTTGTTATTCCCATTAGAATGTTGGAACCATATGCTTGTTATGATCTCTACTACCATATCATAACCTTATCTATATACTTGTATTAGTTATGAATAAGCTTAGTTCTATCATAGTAACCTAATATAAACCCTTTTGCAATATGCTTAACACGAACCCTTACTAACAAGAGCTTATATCGTATAAAATCAACAGTAATCATATATACCTAATTAGATCGGGTATCATAACGTATTGGTCATATGTTTACACATAACTAGTGAGTAAGAGGCATGTATTCCCATAATATATTTTACATACCTTATGTCGTGTAAGTGATTAAGTTGATAACCAAGCGACCTATCTCTCATATGTATGGTTCCAATACAGGTATTGCTTAACTTAATCGTGTTAGATCTGTGTTATCCTTTCTTCACCTATTGGTATGGTTGTAATTAGACTAGTGATACTTAAGATGGATGAGTAGTCTAACCATTGCGGTGATGAGATTACGGTGTTCCAATGATCTCCATAATAACAATGATTAGTATAATGAAGTTAGTTTGATTCTAGTAAACATGATTGAGATAGCATAGTTACAACCATTGAACAAGGATACATGGTGATCAAGCTATCATGAAGAATGTTGTTATTGAGATAGATCTTAGCTTTGTAATGACTAACTTTATTTGAGATCTTATTACACTCGGCTAACATACTTGCTTTACTTCACATAATAATGAAACCACAACTATCACCATAAGTTGGCATGGATAAACAGTGATAAGAGTGTCGTTTGTGATATAGTGTTATAACCATTAGTTCTATCATACCAATTGTATTTACATAATCTCTATTATTATCAAATATCATAGAGCATTCACTGAGCAAAGTTCCATGCTAGTTTACCTAACTAATTGGGTTATATAGGTAATGAAAGAAGTAATACTAGTATAAGTACCCTATCATAGGTAATCACGTAAACAATGGGATATATTCATTTGTACGCTTTGATTGATCGCATTTGTTCTGTTACCTTATTGTATTATCCATAATATAGACTAATAGGATAGATATTATCGGTGTATGTAATTAGTTATATGAGTGTTCAATCTTAACGAATATTGGCCATATTAGGAGAACTAAGCATATCCATAATCTATGTGAATCGTATGCTCTAAGATTAGTGGTATTGCTTTTTATACATTACTTGTACTTGATAGGTGGTTTTACATACTATGAAACCAATATTATATGCTACATAATGAGGTAATCAAGTCATATCCATTGTGAACAAGTAATGGTTTGGTCATTACAAGTGGTGAAACTAGTGCAGATGAAACTAATCTCATGGGTTATTATTATACTTATATCTCATGTACTGGTATGGGTTTTACTCATAGTACACTTGCTTGAATTGATATGGTGAATGTAATATGGCACAGTGTCTTGTTTACTCTATTCAACCCATTTGATTAGCTAGTGATAGTGTATAATGATCAAGTAAGCACACATCTAATTACGAACATTGTTCATAAGCTTATGTAAAGTACTATATCTACATGTAGATGATCTAATTCCCTTGTGAGTGTGCAGTCATGTTGCTATCTCTTATTCACCTATGTTATAGGTTCAACAAGCTATCACCGCCTTCAACTCAAACAAATTAGCATATCTAGTAACCCAAGTACCTTTGTTCCATATTTCATTGGATATGAGTTATAACACCTTAGTTAATGAACATAATATCATGCTTATTCTCTAATCTATAATGCGTTAAATATGAACAATGGTGTTTAATCATTCCATGGAATAACTTTCACCTTATCATTGCTAGTTTCCTTATGACAAATCTGTTGAATATAGAGACTGGTTTAGCTCACAAGTAGATATGGTAATCATAACCATTGCAATCTGTAATCTGACCAGAATAAAACACCCTACAAATATTTTTTATATCAAATATATGTATAGAAATACTATCTATAATATAGTAATCAAACACAACTATGTTATACACATACGCCTTTGTAATTACTCTGTAATAGAGTAAGATATCCCTAATTAAAGCTATATATAGCTCTTACATAGTAAGGATACATAAACTAAGATGAATCTAATTACACTTCCATAATATATGATACTGCTAATAAGTTGGGATAAACATATCTTAGAGATAAACCACTGCCATTACTCTTTCATATAACATGCCATTACTCTTTCATATAACATGATTACAACATGTACTTATCACAAAAGTTGATAGAGTATGTAACATGTCTCTTATACTGAGCTTTCAATATCAATCTTATTCCCATCATATCACACATAGTTACATTATTGGAACATAAGTAACACCTAGTTCAACTTAAACATAGTTACATTATTGGAACATAAGTAACACGTAGTTCAACTTGATGCTTACTTAATAATATGATGTTCTATTCCCATAACTATGATAGCTTATGTACAATACATGCAGTTAATCTAGTACAAGCCATTACTCATTACAATTAAGCTTATAAGGTAATGATACTAGTCAGCTTACTGGTTATAATGGTTACAATGAATCACTATAGGTAATATATTAATAAAACCCACATTGGTTCAATATATTTATAAAACCCACATTTGTTGGATGGTTTAATCAACAAACCACTAAATACAACAATTAACATTACATTGGTCACATATTTAAAATATAAAGTGACATAAGTGCTAATAAACTTCATTAAGTATTATCACATTGTCTCCTCTAAAATATGAAATACCTTTCAAATTTTAACCCATTACAAATGTTCAAAACTTTTTCGATCAATAATTTTACAAACTATGTTGAATACTTTTATAAAATATATCGGTGTGAAGAATTCATATGCGTCGACTCACATCCATCGTGTCACCTTGATAACTAGTTGTCATGCCCACCATTTTTTTGGGAATAACCACATAGGTACATTACATGTATTTGATATCATTCCACGTAAGAAGGGTGGAGGTAATTAGGAAGAGGTTGTATCATTAATCACATACTAATTAAAGTTGTTACCATTATTAATAATTGTAACATCGTTCTTTTGGACATTATACATTTTAAAGTTTGGTTGTTATATTGGCATTTCTTAATGTGACTATACCATTCATAACTTGAGGAGGAGATCAAAGGAGAGGCTTCTAGATACTTTAAAAAGTTATATGTAATTGATGGGTCTGGGGTTTTGATGGATCAAGTTAATTTAGCCAGACTGTATCAACGCTTTGTGACTGAGAAAGATAATGTACTTTTAGATAAATCGGTTACTAAACAGGAGATTTGGGAGATTTTATGTTTTTTTGCTAAAGACAAAAGTACGGGCTCGGACGGCTGGACTGTAGAGTTTTTTACCCTATTTTTCAATTTGGTTGGTGATGATTTACTAGACTTGGTTGAAGATTCCAGGAGTGGAGGTAAGATACAAAGGTCATTAAATTCGACCTTCCTAGTGTTGATCCCTAAGGATAACTCTCCCTGGAACTTTGGCGATTTTACGCCCATAGCACTATGTAATCTTTGTTATAAAATAATTTCTAAAGTGATTTCCAACATAATTAAATTGATTCTCTCGAGGGCTCTGTCTGCAAAACAATTGGGGTTCTTGAAGGGTAGACAAATTCTGGATGTCGTAGGGACAGCACATGAATGTATCCATAGCATCAAATCTAAAAAACAAAAGGCCCTAATTTTAAAACTGGATTTGAAAAAGGCTTATGACCATGTTAGTTGGGATTTCCTTCGTTTAATCCTGGCACAAATTGGCTTTAGTGCGACTTCCAGTTCTTGGATTATGAGCTATGTGACCATCGCATCCTTTGCGTTGTTGATAAATGGAGAGACCTCGAATTTCTTCAACAACGAACGGGTTCTTCACCAGGGTTGTCCACTCTCGCCCTTATTATTTATACTTGTCATGGAGAGTCTTAGCATTTTGTTGAAAAAGGGTCAAGAGTTCGGAAATTTGATAGGGGTAAAAGTTTCTAGAGTTGTTAAAATTTTACACCTCATCTTTGTTGATGATGTACTCATCATGACAAAGGCCTCCGTTGGAGAATGGCAATTGGTTAAGAATATCCTGGAAAAAAAATTTAGTGCTTTGGGATTAAAAATCAATCATAGTAAATTTACTTTTCATCACGCGGGGCTAGAAGATGTTGATCTGACAAGTTTTAAGGACTTATTTTCTTTCAATTTCATGGATTTGGCTTTGGGCTTTAAGTATCTGGGTTATTTCATCAAATCGTAGAAAACTACCTTTGAAGACTGGAGATGGCTTCTTATAAATTTTTAAAAACGGATTAAACAATGGTGTAACCGTTGGCTAACCTTGGGAGGGCGCTGCATTTTAGTGAAGGCGATTTTGGAATCTCAGTCAATGTTTGGATGGCTCTTACGACGGTACCTACTGCAGTTCTATCAAATATCCACAATATTATTTATGACTTTATTTGGACTGGGGGGGGCGTAAAGATCATGGTATTTACCTATGTAAATGGGTCCAAATTGCCAAACCGAAAAGTCTGGGAGGTTGGGGCCTCAAAAATCCTTTCTTATTTAATCGAGGGCTTGCAGCGAACTCTCTGTGGAGGGTATTTATGGAAGATGAGATCTGGCATCATGTGATCAAAGATAAACACCTCCCTTACACCTCTGTGGCTACTTGGCTTAGATCTGCTCTGGTAAATCAACCTTTGGCCTCACAATTATGGAAAGGCTTGATGAAATCTTTGCCCCTCATTACTCAATGGTTGATATGGAAACCTAGTAGGGGAAAATCGGTCCTTATTGGACTAGATAAGATACTAGGCATTGGAAACACTTCTTTAATTTCTCAGGAGCTTTTATTGGTGTTAAAAAATCTTAATATTCGCTATTTGTATCAAGCGAAGACTCAGTCATCCTGGGGGTATGTTATCGATTAGTGGAGGTCCAATGAGGAACTGGGACTCATCAGAAACTTAGCTTTGGAATGGAATAATTATACAAGGGAACTTATCAGTTCGGGGATTCAGCTGCAACCAGGAGATGATTTATTACTATGGATGGGTGGAGATCAGTCGGGTTTCTTGTCGACAAAAAATGTATACAATGCTTTAGCTCTCAAGTTCTAGCCATGTCAGATCTCTAATTGGCGAAGACAGATATGGTCATGGGCCTTGACATACAAATTAAAATTGTTTATTTGGTTAGTTTTGGAACGTAAATTTCTTACTTGTGACTCCTTACAAAGAAGAGGATGGGCTAGCCTGAATATTTGTTCTCTTTGTTTTAGGGATGAGGAGTCCATTACACATCTATTCTTAGTTTGTCCTTTCACTCAAAATCTTTGGAGAAATTTACTCTACACATTTAAAATTTCTACATCCTGGGAAGGCCCTTCCTTAAGTGATTGTTTGGAAAATTGGTTAAAGGTGGATTTTTTTTTAAATCCCTACCAATTATTGTTTTTTGGCATCTTTGGTTGGAAAGGAACTGATGTATCTTTGATAGTTGTACTCCCCAAATCTAGAGGGTCAGTATTCAAGTTAGTGGGATGTTAAATACTACAAGCAGACAAGTCTCGAGAAGGATTCATAACAAGATTAAGAAGACTCTAGAATTTATTATGGATTCAGTCTGTTCGTTCGATGGAGCACTACAGAATCATGGATTACTAAGTGGATTTGGGGGCATACTTAAGGCTATAGGTAACACTACCTATAGGTGGAATTTAAATTGTGGGCATGGCACAACCACTAGGGAAAAGCTTATGGGCTTGTGGGCATCTTTAACTTTAGCACATCGGTTAAATATTGCTTAGTTACTTGTCCCGAGGGACTCAAAGATTGTTACAGACTGGATTAATCGCAACTACAGTTTAAAAGTTACTATTCTTATGGTTGGATGATGAAGATAAGATATCTCACTCACTCTTTCACTAATATCAAGTTTGATCATATTTATAGGAAAGAGAATATGGAGGCAGATGCTCTTTCAAAATTGGCCCTTTAGGTACCAGAAGGAAAGATACACTTCAACAAATGGAAGGATGGCCACGAGGGCCCCCCACTATCATTATGTCTCTATTTATGATTGTCACTCTTAGTGGGTTGGTTCTTTCTTTCTTGTATCTATTGGACTTGATATTATCTGGTTGTATTTTGATATATACCCATTTTGGATAATACTGTATTTTGGATTGTATGATGTGGAGGGTTGCAACCCTAGATGTTAGTCACATTGTATCTTTTTTGGATTGGGTGATATCCTTTGTGGAGGTTTTATACCATTTTTTGGACCTAGAGTCATATTGTCAGTCCTCAGTATTCTATGTTAGAGGGGGATCATCTTTTGTTAGACATATATGTATTTATGAGAACATCATATATTAATATATGGAGAAATTTTCTATTGGAAAAAAACTTGAGCATTAATTTAACTGTTATGACATTAAAAATGATCTTAATGCGTCTTTGTTTGATGAATATTTGTGCATCTTCATCCTTGAGAAGATGGGTTATTGGAATTTTTCTTGCCATCACATAAAGTGATTTCTTAAAAATGCAAAAATTTATAGTCGAAGGACAAATTAATATGAAGTCGACGAATTATCGATCATTAATTTTCATTTAAAAATGTCATTGATGTGAAAAGTTCAGTTATGTACAAACAAAAGTAACATGAAAAGTTATGACTTTGAGGCTTTTTGGGATAGAGTAAGCTAACTCGGGAGAAAACAGACCCGTTCTGAATCCGACCAGATTTTCAGGGGTAGTCTAAGTTTTGCATGGATCAAAGTTCCAGGCATTTCAAAACCTAACCCCGAGGGTTTTTCCCCATTTTAAACCAACTTAGATGCTCAAAAAATTGATTAAACTTCTAGATTGACCGGAAATTTAAAATGGTATCGCCAGAAAACCTGTCGGAAAGATAACTCGGGAGGAAAAATTGCTCCCGAGTTAGCCCAGTCCTTTTTGGGACTCACCAATGACCACTTGCCTTGGAATATGGACCTACGTGGGAGAGTGTCTTTTGTTTCTTTTAGTTGTTACCCATCACTACTCACACTTCTTCACAACGTGGCGACACCAACGCTAAATTCCACATGATTACAAAGATTGTTTCTTTTTTAATCAATGTTTTGATTGTGATAATTTGATGTAAGAAATATTATTTGAGCGAATGTTATCGGAAATGGTGAGATCGGAAGAG
>CBVK0100773068.1:0-12903 GCA_900067695.1 Picea abies | reverse complement strand
TTTATGATTAAATAGGGATTTTGTTTTAGTTAATAGATACATTTTTTTTTCGATAATTTGTTTAATATCGATTTAATCAACCTCTGAGATCCAACTGATGACTTGTATTCATGGACTTCCAAACAATGTCATAGATTATCTGATATATGATATCCATGTATACAACTAAATAGTAAATTTTTGACCTCTTAAAACAATCATTTGCCCAATTCTAACCATAGACCTTTAACCTTAACTCTAAATTTTGTCATGCACAAAAGCCCCATCAAAGAAAATTCTGATAACCAAAAGCAACCGAGTTTCAATAAAAAGAAAGCTGATCTTTTTTTAAAGGATTTAAATAATGAATTAAATATCCTATGAAATAAGAACAATATTAAAGACCTTTATCATAACTTTACGACTTCTCTTTCTACTTCCATCAATAAGTTCTCTATCAAGGTAGAGTGTAAAAAGGAAAATAGAGTGGTCAACCCTTGGTATGATAAAGAGTGTAAGATTGCAGAAAATCCATTAGGGATGTTTCTAATGAGTCCTTAAAATATGACAAGATAAATAGATACAAAATCCTAAATAAAAGAAAAAAATACTATAAAATAGAAAGCACGAGAAGCTTTTGCACCTATCTAAGCTAGATCCTAAGAAATTTTGGAGGCAGAGAAGCTTTTGCACCTATCTAAGCTAGATCCTAAGAAATTTTGGAGGCAAATCCTAACTTGTAAAACTTAAAGAAAACAATATGATTCCATTGAGAGACTAGAATTCCTACATTAAAAATATGTATGAATCCCCTGATATCATGGAAAACATTCAAACTGTTCCTATAGAGAAAACAGTTTTTTCTATAGAGGACATGAGTTTGGAGTTAAGCAGCTCGCAGAAGAGAAAGCTAAGGACATCGAAGGATACCAAGTTGAAATCTTAAAAAATAGAGGGTGTATCCTCATCCCTCACATCCACAAGAACTTCAATCTAGCAGTCAAGCATGGCTTCCCTAAACCTTAAACCTTGGACTCAAAGCCTCACTGTTCCTATTTTTAAAAGTGGGGATAAAAACTACCCCTCTAATTATAGGACCGTTATGATTAGCCCCCTTTTCACCAAGTTATATGGAATATGGAATTATTTTGGAAAAGAAGATTAGTGTATGGATAGAGAGCCACAAAAAATGAGTTAAAGGTCTGGCCAAATTTAGGAGCTATCATTCAACTATGAACCACCTTGTTATGCTCAAGATAATTGCATAGGAGTGTTGCAATAATAAAACCAATCTCATGTGTTGCTTTGTTAACTTTGGAAAAGACTTTGACATGGTGTCCAAGATTAACCATTGGAATATGTTATAAGAGATCAAAGTTCCTTTCCAGTTAATAACTACTGCGGTAAGTTTGTACGAGAACATTATTTCCAAGTTTAGGAACACTAAGGGCTGGTCAAAAGAAATTAATTATAATATTAGAGTTAAGCAAGGATGTCCCCTATCCCCTACCCTTTTGGAATATACATTGACAAGTTAGAGGATTGTTTAGAAGAAGTAGGTTGTGTTGGCCTCATTCTTGTTGGTATAGTCATAATCATTCTTCTTTACGTTGATGATATTATTTTTGTGGAGAGGATCCCTATGACATCGATAAGAAACTAAAAATCCTCAAATATTTATGCTCTAATATGGGTATAACTATTAAAACTAACAAAACAAAGGATATGATAATTAAATCTAGAAAGATCACCTATGTAACTTTCATGTATGACAACAACAACTTTGAGGAAGTGACTTCATACAAATATATTGGAATAGATCTTCATCACAAGCTTAACTGGAACTATAGCATTGAGAAAAGGATAAATGGAGGGTCAAAAGCTTATTGTGGACTCAAAAGCAATTATCGATTCAATTGTAAATCAATGGACTTTTGGCTATGGGATAAGAAAAAACTTCTCTTTGAGACTCTTGTCACTTTTTTTTTTTATCTTATATCGTTGCAAAGTTTGGGGTTGTGGTATCTCTAGAGAATTGTGGAGAAAGATAAAGAAAATCCAAAAGTGTTTTATAACTTATAATCACAAAATCAAAGGCAATACGCCCTATCCTATCCTCCTCATAGAAGCGAGCCTCTTCCCATTGAAAGCACAATTATGACTAGATACATAATGTACAAGAACAAGATAAACAACATGGAAGACAAGAGGCTTCTTAAGATTGCTTCAATCTCCAGTGAAAACCACCTACAACTCAAGCTAAGTTGGCATAAAGATGCTAAGTCTTTGCTAAATCATTGAGGAATAAAGGAAGATGTCACTTTGTAGAAAAACCATAATATTAAAAATTGTATTACATCTAAATTTATGGAGAAATTGTGGTGCAATAAAAAATTAGAGGATAAAAGAAAATTAAGATACTATAAAGAGGTGATCAACCATAATCTAAAAGATCAAAAGTATCTATGATTTCACTAACATAATAAAAAAAATCAACATTGTTAAAATAAGAACAAACTCTCATGAACTCCATAATAAAATAGGGAGCTTGACTATTCACTATGGTTTAGAATGTCTCATGTAACATTAGATCATAAAAATTAAATAAAATTATCCTCATTATTTTTAATAAAATTTTTATATTGTATATTAAAAAATTAAATTATCTTTATCTTTATTAAAAATTATTTTATAAAATGTCGAGGGTACACCCACGGCCCAGTTTAAACGTTCGTTTGCTTGTCGACCAGTGTAGGTTGAGGTTGAGGGTTTTGAAAAGAGAAATGCAAAATAGTTATGTCATAAAAGATATTTTGTGACAACAATAAAACTTCAACAACTTTACCCGGGTTATATATATATATATAATTATAATTATTTTAATTTCAACCACTTTACATGATTTTTTTAATTTTAACCACTTTACATGAATTTATATATATATATAAATAAATAAATAAAGTAGTTGAAATTAAAGTAGTTGTACATTATTTATATATACACACATCACGATCACTAAATATATACATATATCACGGTCACTAAATTAGATCCTTTTATACAAGAGTTTTTTAAACTTTAACAGCTTTATATATATATAAAGTCTTTATTTATATATATATAAAGTTGTTGACGTTAAAAATTTCTTCTATAAAGCATTATATATAAAGTTGTTGAAGTTAAAAAATCATTGTGTAAAGTAATATATATATATATATATATATATATATATATATATATATATAGAGTAATAAATATAAACTTATATATGTGTGTATGTATAAAGTGAAAATAAAACTATAAGTGAAATTTAGCAATCACAATATAAAATCCTAAAATGAAAAAGTTATTTTTAGTTAAAATTAAAAATTAATTCAACTTGATAACACATTGTTGAAAAAAGATACTTCATAATGTACCAAAAGAAATAAAGGTCATTGGTGGTTATTTAACAATTACAATTATTATGTAACTGTATTTTCATATTAGTTAAAAAGGTGAGAAAAAACTTATTAATAATATAACACTATTAAATTAATATATACAAAATTATTAAAATAGCATATAAAAATATGGTTTGTATTATTTTAAACATTTTATTAAAATTACTATACATAAATATGTAGATTCACCCAAGTGCCTTGTAAAAATTATGAGAGAAGACAACACAACTAAACATATAATGGAGATTATAAATTCCAGTGTCAATTAAAGAGAAACTTCCAAAAATCCAAGGCTTTCCTTTTAGTGTCAATGTCAATGAAGGAGCAAGTGAAGGTTTGAGAAATAGATAATGCTTTTATTTTTTATACTTATAAAATTCAATGAAGATAGTAAATATATGAAAAATCAAACAAATTTCATTATAGAAAAAGACACTACATGCTAACATATCAGATATCGAGGTTATCATGCCTTACAATGTTTAAAATGATGACTATGGTAACACATACTCAACCATAGTTCTTTGGATCTTTCTTTGTTTGTGATGCATCACACTGAATGAAGTTTCCCTTCACCCCTGCCATATTACACTCAATTTTTTTCACTACAAACGACGCTCTTCCGATCTCACAGCTTTATATATATAAAGTCTTTATGTATATATATAAAGTTGTTGACGTTAAAAAATTCTTCTATAAAGCAATATATATAAAGTTGTTGAAGTTAAAAAATTATTGTGTAAAATTTTATATATATATACTTATTGAGTAATAAATTAGATATTTTAACTTTATATAAGGGTTTTGGTTGTCATTTATATATATTAGAAATATTATGAGCATTAAATTAAATCTGTTTTTTTTAAACAAGATTTTGTTGAGTTTAAAAATAAATAATATATATATTTTTTAAAAACATACATGTAGTGGATGGTTAAGAACATGTGTTTTCTTTTTGGAGATTTAGATGGAAACATCTTAGTAAATTTTATATTTTTTTTGGAAGTTTAATGACTTAAAATTCATATTTATTTGGCAAAATTAATAGTTTACTCTTTATAGACCTTGAATTATATATAATATATAGTTACTCATTAAAATGTTGAGATTGTATAAATAAAAATTTGACAAAAATTATAAGAATTGTAAATTTTTCCATAAATCCATCAATAAATCTAACATATTTTTCATTTATGGAAAAAATTATTTTGTGATACAATCCTTTTGGTATGGTTTTTCGAAACTTTTAATAAGATTTTATATAAAATTGAAATTTTCTTCCTGAAATTTGAAAAGAGCTGCGACTTCTTTAACAGTATCCCACACATAAATGACTTCTTCAACAGTAACCCACACATAAATTATTTAAATTTGTTATATTACTAATGCAGTTTTTCTTTTCTCCAAACCAATTTTGATGTCACATATAATCCATAAAGCAAGGCCAGAAAATATTACATAGATGTAACCATGTAGCTTGTCACATTCATATCATATTTCCATATAATATGAAATTACTTATGAAAATTTTACACATAAAATAAAGCATTTTATACAACACGGAAAATCCCATCCCATACTATCGTATCACTAACATAAAACACATCATAAAAACATAATATACTGAACCCATTAATTAAAGGCAGTTTTCAGTGGCGTGGAAAGAGGCTCCTCAACCAGTCCGTCCATGGTGCCGCCGGATCTTCATGCCTCCCGTCTTTCTGTTCTTCTCCGTTTGGGAACTCCCACTTCCACTGGCCATGGCTATGCTTTCTTTCTGGAAAGCTTTGACCAATACCTTCGAATGCCCTCTTCCGCGATTCCTCACTCTCGGTTCGGGGAAGGAATTTCCCAGGGAAGCTTCTGAAAGAAGAAGAAACAGCCTCTTCACCATGATCTCCAGAAGAGGGGAAGAAAGAGGAGGAGCGTGGGAATTGATGACGGAAACGGAGATGGTCTCCCCAGTGACGGGTATGTACTCTTTCTGGAAAGCCTTCACCAATACGATCAAATGCCCTCTCTCGCGGTTTGAACTCGAATTCCTCGCTCTCGGCTCGGTGAAGGAATTCCCCAGGGAAAGTTCTGAAAGAAGAAGAAACTGCCTCTTCCCCATGGAGACGTGCATCTACGGGAGAGGTGAAGAAGAAGGAGAGTCGGAACTGCGGACGGAAACGGAGATGGTTTCCATATCCCCGAAGGTGCCCGAATTTCATTTCGCCTCCATGATGATGATTGCATCCGGGATGATGATTGCATCCGGCCCCAGGGTGCCCGAACCTCGAACCTTTTCCTTGCCCTTCTCTTTCACCTTCGTGGAAAATGGGATCACTCTCTCTTTCTATTTTTCTCAGGGGGAAAATGGAATCACTTTCTCTTTCTCGCGGGCGAGAAACGAAATCACTTTCTTTTTCTCTCAGGCGGGGGGGCACGCTGAACCGGTTGTGGGTTTCTTTAGGGAGCTGATCCTGATCCCGATCCCATGGCCTGCGGACTAATTGGGGAACCTCCATCATCATCTCATTCTCCTTCTCGCTCGGTAGACGGAGGGGGTTTTGCTTGAAAGCCTCTTGGAGAATCAGAGAATCGTCCTCATCATTGTTTTCTTGTTTGCGGAGTGGAAGAAGATTGTTCCGGGCGTTGGCCAACAGGGAGAGGGATAGGAGAACGGGCAGCAACAAAATGAAGACACACCGCGCCATTGCAGAACTGATACATGATGAGAAGGATGTGGAAGAAATATATAGAGGAGAAGGGGAAGGGTCAACGCTGTAACAGTCATGCTACACGCTTCTGTTACGCGTTTACAGTTTATTGACGGCACCTACCATTCTTCACTGTTTCTTAATAAAAGCGGTTTCCAAGGTATTTTCAATTAATTGATTCTCATTCCTACCATTCTTCACTGTTTCTTGATAAAAGCGGTTTCCAAGGTATTTTCAATTAATTGATTCTCATTACCAAATATGAGTCCACATCCACGTTCTCAGTTTGACTCAGTTAGAACCTTCGTTAACTTATTGCAATTTTTTATTTTAAAGCTTAATAATAACATAATCTTTATAAAATTTTAATGTGTAAAAAATAGATCTTAATTGATTTGATATATAATAAAATAAACATCCAGTTCTGTGACAATTTCAAGTCAACATAGCCAAGTTCTCAAAAATAATTTTGAGACTCGGCCAGCAACTTTCGTTATCTGAGTACACATTTTTTAATTTTGAAGATTAATAATAACATACTATTTATGAAATTTTAATGTATTAAAAAAATCTTAATTATTATGATATAATCAAATAAATAATGAAAATATATATATTTTTTTTATTTGTAAAATTATATAATAAATATTTTATTTTAATACTTTGAAATTTCTACATATGATAGGATTGAATATATAGGAAAAGGATTCATAAAGATTCGAACATCTTCAAAATCAAATCAAATGTCTATATAGAAAAAAGATTCATCAAGATTAGAAGATCTTGTTTTCAAGATCCATTTGAAATCATGATTTCCAAAACACAAAATATTTACACTATTTATAAAATGGTTATAGAAATAATGTTTAAATTAAGAATAAAAATGGTTATATTATTTTTAAAATAATTTTTGAAATATTATTTAATTAATTTAATATAATAAAATACGTTTTTAATTATTGTTTAGTAAAATATCTATATGTTAAAATGTTTAGTTCATTTAAGATCTAGTTTTTTTTTTTTAAATAGGTTATATATATTGAATATAAAATGAAAAGATAATTAATATTAATACAGTTTTTTTTGAAAGTATACATCTTAAACATAAATATACACCTTCATTCTCCTACTTCTCACTTTTTCAAAAGTAAAAGTGTGGATTTTGGGTTTTTAAATAATATTTAAATTAAGAATACAAGGTTATATTATTTTTAAAATAAAATTTGAAATATTATTTAGTTAATTTAATATAATAAAATACATTTTTTTAAAAACCTTTATTCTCCCACTTCTCACTTTTTCAAAAGTAAAAGTGTGGATTTTGATTTTTAAATAATATTTAAATTAAAAATACAAGTTTATATTAATTTTAAAATAAAATTTAAAATATTATTTAATTAATTTAATATAATAAAATACATTTTTGAAATATTGTTTAGTAATATATATATTTTAAAATGTTTAGTTAATTTAAGATCTAGTTTCTTCTTTAAATAGGTTATATATATATTGAATATAAAGTGAAAAGATAATTAATATTAATGCAGTTTTATTTTTTTTTGAAAAGTATACATTTTAAACATAAATATACACCTTTATTCTCCCACATCTCATTTTTTCAAAAGTAAAAATGTGGATTTTGTTTTTTAAATAATATTTAAATTAAAAATACAAAGTTATATTATTTTTAAAATAAATTTTGAAATATTATTTAGTTAATTTAATATAATAAAATATATTTTTTAAATATTATTTTATAAATATATTTTAAAATATTTAATTAATTTAACATACAATTTCTTCTTTCAATAGATTTATGTATTAAATATAAAGTAAAAAGATAATTAATATTAATGTTTTTTTTAAATATACATTTTTAAACATAAATATATACCATTAGTCTCCCACTTCTCACTTTTTCAAATGTAAAAGTGTGGATTTGCGTAGACATCCATTTTCACCTATCACTTAAGGTGTCTATTGTTTTTTATGGTGAGGAATTTTTGTGATCTCCAGAAGCAATTAAAAGTTAGTTTTTAGGTGTTTTTTTAGCTAGGGTATGATTATGGTTATCATTAACAATATTGATAAAAAGAAGATTATGATAATTAAATTTAAAAAGATAATTTACATTAATTTTTGTGTATGACAACAATATCTTGGGGGAAGTGACTTTATATAAATATCTTGGAATCATTTTTTATCACAAGCTTAACTAGAACTATAGCATTGAGAAAAGGATAAATGGAGGGTGGAAAGCTTATTATAGACTTCAAAACAATTGTTAATCAATGGAACTTTGGCTATGGGATAGGAGGAAACTCTTGTTTGAGACTATCATCACTCTTGCTATCTTATATGGTTGTGAAATTTGGGGCTACGGTATCTCTAGAAAATCATGAAGAGACTTAGAGCAAATCCAAAAGTGTTTTATAATTTATAATCTCAAAATTAAAGGCAATACACCCTATCATATCCTCCTCATAGAAGTGAGTATTTTCCCTATTGAGAGCATGACTATGACTAGGTACCTAATGTATAAGAACAAGATAACCAAAATGGAAGACAAGAGGCTTCCTAACATCACTTCAAACTCCAGTCAAAACCACCTGCACCTCAAGCAAGGGTGCCATAAAGATGCCAAGCCTTGGCTAAATCATTGGGGATTAAGGAAGAGGTTACTCTGTAGAATAAAGATAATATAAAAAATATTATTACATCTAAATTTAAGGAAAAATTGTGGTGCGATAAAGAATTAGAGGATAAAAAAAAAATTAAAGCACTATAAGGAGGTGGCCAACCCTAATCTAGAAGATCAAAAGTGTCTCTCTATTTTGACTAACATAAAGAAGAAAATTAACATTGCTAAAATAAGAACAAACTCTCATGAGTTCCATAGTGAAACAAGGTGTTGAATAATTCCCAAAACAACGTGGGTCAAAAGAATTTGTCATCTTTGTGACACTAAGAGTGTTGAAGATGAAAATCACTTTCTCCTAGAATGTTCTGCGTCCACCCGCATTAGATTGCAATTTTAAAAATATTTGTTACAATACTAATCTTCCTAACCTTAAAATTAGTAGACAACTTGCAATCTAATTGTCTACAATAAGGTTTTCTTCCTAACCTTATTTTTGTTACAATACTAATCTTACAATACAACTTTGTACACAACTTCAACATTGATATGGAGATGTGTGGATGAGGTTGTTTGTACAAAGCCTCGATGGGGAAGTAAGGAAATGGTTTCGGGATCTCCCTCCAACCTCCATTACAAATATTGATGCACTAGATGAAGCCTTCATAAAGCAATGGGGAGATAGAAGATATTATCTCTGTTACATCATTGAGTTTGGGGCCCTTAAGAGATAGAATGGTGAGTCTATTTCAGACTTGACCAAGAGATTCAATAAGATGTATGGTAGAATCTCATATGAGATCAAACCAACTGAAGCCTCTGCCAAGATCACTTATGCCAATGCATTTGGTGCAGATTTCTCCCTTCTGTTGAGGGAGAGAAGATCCACCACCTTGATGTCCATGCAAGAAGCAGCCATTGAGGTTGAATCCAATATCTTGGCATCATATCGGTTAAAGAATAGACATGATAAGGATAAGAAGAAACAAAGAGAGGAATCCTCTGCCTCCTCTAACCCAACCACATCTGATCCTAAACTTGATGAAATGACCAAAACTTTGAAGGATCTAACATCTAAAATAGCTAAGCTAAAATGGGAATCTAAACAACCAAACAGATCTTTTCAAAGGGCTAGGAACAGAAATCCAAACCAGTTTAGAAGGTCGAATGATGCCCCTTAGATAATGCAGAGAGAGAGGAGGAATGTTGATGATCAAAGAGTAGTACCTCATTTCCAAAACAATCAGATTGAGGAGATGGATGTAGATAGTGATGTTGTGGATGATGTTGTTGTACTTTTCAATGAAATAGATTTTTACATTAGTCACTTAACGCAACAAGATTATGAGGTAGCACAACTATCAAATCAGTTTGATATTGAGACAGAGGAAGAGGGAGTTATTCAAGGCCAGCCCCAAAATAAATATGACTTGAGGCCTATAACATGCACTCCTAAATCCACCACCTCCGATCAAAACAGAAAAATAGAAGTTCCTCCCAAACCAAATCCGAGCAAGGGTGCATTGGCTAAAGCTCACCAGCCTCCTCATTTTAAACTTGTTGTCCCTGAAGTAAAGGAAGTTGATAGGCCACAAGAATCTTTTAATTTAGAGCATGAGTTGAGCAAGATCAAGATCCTTGTACCTTTGTCAGAATTGTTGAAAAATGAGCCTTTCAACAAATCCATTATGAAGTTTCTGCAGCCACCTACTTCTGTTGTAATTTCTGATGTAATTAGTCTGCAACCACCTACTTGAGAGTCCTTGTTGTTATCTCTTTCTTTCTTTAGCATAATTCTTTCTTTATCATTTTTACTAGCATTTGCAATCAACCTTTGGGCCTTTAACCCCTATTTTCATGAGAGAATGAACCATGACCCATTACTAAATTTTAGTACATGGCGATAGGCTCTAGGATGGTTAGTGTTAATTATGGTGGGGAAACAGAACGTTACTCTTGTGAGGGCCCCCTTGTAGTACCCATTTTTCCTTGGGGTGACAACACAGGACTAGGGTTCAAATGTTGGCCACCAAGGTGAAACAAGGAAACAAACATAACATCTTGAGCTTATAATCCATTATCCAACTTCAACCAATGATCCTCATTCATATTCCTAGTATATTAAGCACAACACCCTGCATGAAAGAAGGACTAACATACCTCATGGTGATGATGGATTACCATCTCCCAAAGACTATGTTGACTGAATGTGATGAGCTTTGTTGACCAAAATGAAAGAGGCATCTGAGGGGGGTTGTTGGGTTGCATGGGTGAACATGTTGATCATCATCGTCATCAAGATCATTGTCTTCATTATGGTCCATAAGACACAATCTCCTCTAGTTACCCCCAGGCATGGGGGGGTAGCAAACCCAATTGACATATCAGTCGGAACCCTACATTTATGGAGGATCACTTAGGGTTATCACCTTCAACCCTTTGTTTATGGATTGAAACCTAAAATCCTTGCACCATGCCAAGATACTCCTCTCACTCCCCATTTCTTTTGTCTACCATGGCTTCTTAATTGCATGCCATCTTCCCTCACTTTCTCCCACTCCTACCTTATCTTCCTTATGTATTTCATTTTTATGCACTAGAATGGAATTGGGGAAATGGATTATTTCCTTTTATTTTGCATGAAAAACCCCTAAATCAATAAACCAAATCCCCTTTGAAACAAGAAGAAATCCATGGTTTGTCCTCTTTGTTGATTTTTTAGGTCTAAGAATAAAGGAGCGTCTTTCTCACTCTCGTGGCCTCCATTACAACATTTACTACATCTATTAATGGTTATTTTTTGCACAAGATTTTTAATTCACCTTATTTTGCTTGGTTCATCCTAATGGCTTGTTGTATTAGTGGGAACCCTACTTCTCACCTTCAATTCCTCGTTGATGTCTTGAAACTTAACATCCTTGCACCATGCCAAGTTATTTATCTCACTTCCCATCTCTTTTTTCTACCATGGCTTCTTAATTGCATGTCATCTTCCCTCACATTCTCCCACTCCTACCTTATCTTCCTTCTAGGAAACAATACATTGTTTATTCTTTTTCTTCTTCCAAGTCCTCCTCTAGACAACCTTTTATGTAGAGTTTCCTCCATTCAACCTTAGATGTTAGGTGTAACACACCCGACCCCTGAGTGGATTTCCTAGGGATGGGGCCTCAAAGTTTCATTCTCCTTAGGTGATCAAATCCTTCATTCAAGGTTTCTATTACACTATGCTCATCCATAGTTTTCAAACCACGGTCTCGATGCTCAAAACCGAGCCCAGAACTGACGGATATCTCTCTCCGAAGTTATTTGGGCGTTTATAGGTTGAGGGCCATGTGGCACCCACATGGATCCACCTCACATGTACTATTTCCAAGCTCCTTCCTCCACAGTGGAAGATCATCCATAGTCCATTCTCATGAATGGACTTACTCTCTTCTTCCTATGTCAGTTGTGGAGGGATTCAATGCTTTGATGCTCTAACGCTTCACGCCTGTTTACTATTTACGCATGAGACTGCCAAGAGTTTCGAACCTCCGAAGTCCTGTAAGATCACCACGTGGCTCTGGATTCTGCGATGTTTCGATCTCTTTACAATGCTACATACCATACCCTCCGGAGTCCCAAAGTCCCGGACTCCTGGATCCCGGTCACTTTGACAACCGAGTTGGCTAGGCAAACACGTATCAGGTACTGACATGTAGGAGGAGTAAAGGTGACACGTGTTACATTCCAATGGGCCTATAGTGCATGTGACACACACGAATCTGAGTGACATGTGGCATGTCAAGGTGGGGTTTATGTCACCTTGGGGCATCACTACACCATGTCACCCCTGGAATGACATGATTCTAACATTCCTCAGATCTCACGGTCGAAATCCGACCACATAGATTTATAGATCTACGGCTCTGGTTACCTCAAGGATTCATTGTTCATGAGTGTTGCGTTGCAACTTCCTCTTATCTCCCAAAGTGCTCGACTTCCAAACTAAAGGGATAGCGCCATGTGTCCCTAGTAAATCGACAGCTGGGAAAAGGGACCCGAAGGATCCCTCGATCTACAGTTTTGAGTCCTTCGCAGCTCTGACCTTCAAGGTTTCGGATCCCGATCTAGTTGGTTAGGCAGGTCCACCTAACCT
>CBVK0100773062.1:0-16390 GCA_900067695.1 Picea abies | reverse complement strand
AAAATAAATGTTGTGCCTTGATATGGAATTAACTAGACACAATGAAATTGGATTTTTTTCCTCTTACTTGTAGAACATGTCAATGTACACTCAATGTGGAAGGATTGCATACACGTAATACAAGAGAAATGGTAGATGGTGGGACAAAAATAGTGGAGTTGAGCTCGGCCATGTGATGAGGATTTTAAGAAACAATGAGACAAGAAATGACCATGTTAAGTTTAAACAGGTTGTGGAACCCTGAGAACAAAGGGTGGCAATAAGAGTGTGACACAACTATGCACTCAAAAAGAAGTCGATCACTACGGAATCCATTTCCAACGAGAAGAAAATCGAAAAAAATAGATTTTTTCAATCGAGGCTTTGATATCTATAAAAACTTTCTAGCATGGATTCTAGCTATTGTGTCAAGGTGCAAATACAACCATTAGTTCATAGATATATGAATATACCAATTAATTTAATGATTCTCGTGATCATTCCAATGGGAAGTAAAAACGTTCATTTTGGTTTTCATTAGTATTATAGTTATTGGAAAATAGTGGAGAGATAAATATTGAGAATTATAGGTCAAACATGAACGTCCACACATATTGCATGTGAATGTGTAAGTAGCTATGTGAATATTGACAAAATTAAAATGATGACTTAAACCACTCCCACCACATAAACCTAAAATCGGATATTTTAGAAAAGTAATTCACAAAAAGTAATTCTATTTTCAAAATGTAAATTCTATATTAAGAAATAATATTGATTTTAGCAGTTGGGTCTAAAATGTGTATTTCATGCATGCATGAATTAGAATAGGATTAATCTCATAAATAGATTGGGGTTTTGGTCTTAGGTAAAATTATAAAGGCCAGTAAAAATAGAGATTTCAATAAGACATGAACAATTGAACAAGTTGAACAACAATCCCTACAGTCATACAATGCATAGAGTTGTATAGACAAGTTTGTAGAGTGTTACAAACAAGTTGTATAGGCTATCATATAGGCCATACAATAGTTTTCTACTATTTTTTGTTTTTTCTAGTAAGTCGTACCTCTTACTGAGGCTATACAACCTTAACTCAAGGTGACTTTGATAACTGTATAACTGCTAGCTTTAAGTATCTTATGCATGTTTCCTTGTATGTTTCTTCTAGGTATGAAAATATATTTAACTATATAACTACTCGTCTCTCTTCTTCACCCATCTGTTCAAAAATGGATCTACAGAAAACCCCAGCTTGTAGATTCCTTTTTAAATTAGAAAGGTGTTGAGATATCCTTTCACATGTGCTATGGTGTTGAGTCGTCCTTCCACGTGGGCTTGTCGAGGATGCTCCTGCATCATACTCCACAGCTAGGATAATCATGAGCTCCTTCTCATGGCTCCCTCTGCTCTGTTGTTGAGGTCCTCTAGGATCCCATACTTTCTCTTGGATTTGTTCATCTGCTCCTTTTCCTTGTTGTCTCTTTCTCCCTGCTGCTCCCTCAAGTTTTCTTATGTTCCATACTTCTCTGATTACTGCTTCTTGTGCTGCTGCTAGCATCAATCTCTTTATCTCCTCTGTTTCTTTGTCCAGCTAGTCCACTAGATGGTTTTCCCCCTGTAGTATGCTCTGTTGCCTCTTCTCTCCATCAATTTCCAACTTGACTTGTTGGATAAGATGCTTTTGCATTTTTACGCTTCTCTCGAGGGCTTCCATCTCTTCACACAGATCAACAAGATCCATGTTATCTATTTCTTCCTCCTGTGTCGTAGGTTCACATTCTACAGTTATCTCTTTCTCAGCTTCCTAACTAAAAAAATTGAGCCATTCCTCTTAATTCTCTTCTCCCTCTATTGTATATCCCAATTCTACAGTTTCCTTATGTTCATCTCCTTGGCTGAAAATTTTGAGCAGTTCCACCAAATGCTCTTCTTTCTCCATCTCTTGGAAACATTGAAATGTGTGCTCTTTCTCCTCTTCACCAATCTGATCAATCTGAACTTTCATGTTATATTCATCTCTTGTGGCATTGGTTGGACACTCTGTTTCAAACTCCAGTTCTGCAATCTCACCATTGAGTTACTTCTCAACTTCCTCCTCTGACAGACTGACTTTTGTCATCACCTCTTTTGTTGGTTCAACTCCAACTTCCTCCTGTTTCTCCCTAGGATGGTACGTTCCTCCACATATTTCAAATTTTCTCTGTTGGATATGACTACTCTTCATATTTATCTGCTTCCTCTTCTGTTGCAAACTCCAATGTTGTAATTATCTCCCTTTCAGCTTCCTGGTTGAAAATTTTGAGCAATTTCGTTGAATGCTCTCCTCCTAAAACCTGCATGACTGTCTCCTGGAAACCATCCTATGTGTTTGGATCATTCAACCAATCGTACAACATCTTCAACTCTTGCTCCCATTGAGTGAGGATTTCATCTGAATTCTCCAATTTTTCTATTGGGGCAAACATCAGAGTCTTCTCCTTCTCTTCCTCTTTGACAATCCTTGTTGGTTGTCTTTATTCTGCTGCACCTGCATCACAGACACAGTTATCTTTAAAATAATTTGGCCGCATGGCCTCCTTCTCACATTCTTGTTGCACTACCTCCTCATGTGCAACTATTGTATTTGTCTCTGTTGGACTATTTGGTAGGAATATTTGAATTCCCCCAATGATTAGAACACACCTTTGATCCTCCTCCGCTTCGATGGGAGTATTTAAATTCTCATCATCTTCATTGACCTGGTCTGCAAACCCACATGAATGTTCATCTATCAATACTCCTTCCTGATATGAACTCTCAACTGATTTCATTTCTTCTCCCTCTCCCACCTGGCGATATGGTATTTCTCTTCTGCCCCCATGGAAGTCTATGAGATCCAATGAACCCTCTTCATTGCCCACCAGGAAACTCGAACTTCCATCACTACCCTCTTGGAAGTTTATGAGATCATCCACTGATCTCCCTCCATTGCCCACGTGGAAAATTGAAAGTTCACTTCTTCCCCCCTGACAGTTTATGAGATAACCCAATCCCATCTCACTGTCCACCTTGTAATATGAATTTCAACTGCAATATTCGTGACGGTCGAAGAGATCCTCACTTGATCTCATATCATTGCCCACCTGGAAATTTGAAAATTCATCTCTACCATACTGGCAGTTTATGAGACTTGTAACTGATCTCCCTTCCTCATCACTGAGGGCTTCTCCTACTTCTGGCTCACAAATGAAAACCGACTCCTCCTCTACATCATTGAGGTTTTCATCATACCTCAACCATATCCTCACTGCTTGTTGTTGTTTTCTGGCCAACAACTTTTGGACAGGCCATTTTTCTTTCTTGTTGAGACCCCATTTGTACCTATAACGTACCTTTGTTTCCTGTTGCATCTTCAATGTCAGTTGTTCCATTCTTGCTCATATCTAAATGAGATCCTTGTCAATTTATGTTTTAATTGTCAATTTATGCTCAAATCATGCTCATGGCCTTCAGTAGCCATCTTTTTTGTCTTCGCCCCTTCTAGCTATCTACCATTTGCTGCACACCTTGCAACCATATCTATGAGGCATAAGTACTTTGTCTTCCTTCACATTTTGTCCACAAGTGAACTTCATCTTCTGATACCATTTGGTGTCCTAAGATTGTCTCTATTGGCCTTCTCGCCTTACCTACAATCTGTAGAAAAAATTATTCTCTTGATACTAATTGTCGTAGCCAGACTATCTTCAAGAAATATCCATAGGTCCTTTTCACAAAACTCCACCGCATAGAAAAACACCAGGCCCAAGTTTCTCTCACGCGACCATGGGTTGTCACCATGAGCCTAATCCAAATGGCGTTTCACGATTTCAGGTGTTGGGCCTTTGCATTTGAGTCACACTGACTCTCCCGACTTCCGAAACCCCAACTGGAGTCTAATGCATGCTAGCTCCTCCCTTATGTTCCACCAATATCACCCTTAACTATGTCCTAGGGATAAACCTTACAAGAGTTTCGTAACTTCATGATTCACGAAGTTGGAGGACCACCTACCTCCCTTCTCATGACATGTAAAATCTCGATATCTCCTGCCCTCGAAACAGATCAACGGTCCAGATCTCTCCTTTGATCAACGACTGTGATCAAGTTGGGATTTCATGGTTCATGACTTTGGGAGTCTCACTTCCGTTCTCCCGATAACGAAGATCGCGATGGCGATAGATCCACGATCTATATCTTTCCTTTGATCAATGGCATTGATCAAGTCGAGATTTCATGGTTCGCGACTTCGAAAGGTTTCTCACCTCTCATCTTCTGACTTCAAAAATTCCACTCGTGTTAGATTGACAGTTTACGTGCCCCATGATCCGACGATCCAGATCTCCTCTCTCTCGAATCTGTATTTGGCATGTCGGGAAGTTGGAATACTGTGTGGATTTTGTGATTGCCTCATAATAACAGTATAGATCCCTCCATTATCCAACGGCTGCGATTGAATCACAAACTTTGATTTTGTGAGTTTGCTCACCCTGTGCACTTCCAGAATGTCAAAGTTTGTGCACTTACCTCTATATCCAACGGCCATTGGTCCTTCGTGAGTAGATCTTATGAACGAGATCTATCGTCCCCTTATGTGTGCTCATCTTGTCTGGATTATGATCTGACGGTCCATAATCTTCCTCTGCTCGATCCAACGATCATTGTCGCTCCTCCTCCCGGGATTTTGCTTCTTTCCGTGACTTGGAAGGATTTCTAATTTTCCAAAGGGCTCAGTCTTCAATCTTTCTATGAGTCCATCCCTTGGGCTTTGTCTACACTTTTGTAAAGTGTTATTTCTCCTGAGTTTTGTCTTCCTCCTGAATTAGAACAATTTTCTATGTGTTTCGAAGGTCTCAGCCTCCGATATTTCTCCTGCGAGCCGACTGTTATGGATATTTCTTACTCCTGGGAACACTTTCCCTTCTAAGATTTTGAATGTGAAGCAAGTTCTCTCTACGCTCCCTTCTTGTGCTATCTTTCCTAAGTTATTTGGTTTACTCAGTCTCTTGAGGGTCTCACCCTTCTGCGTCTTTTGAAAGACTTTTTGGTGGCCTCCTGACAACCTCTGCGCTCGACCTCATGAGATTTAACCTCTCGGGCCTCAAGGATTTTTGTCCCTTCCCCTCCTTGAAGGGAATTAAGTTCTTTCTTGGCAAAATTGGCTCAAGCAATCTTTGTGGAGCATTCCAGAGTATTCAAAAACTCTATAAGTGTCTCTCCTTGACACTTATATTCTTAGAATTCAAAACATAGTTCTTTAGTTTACTCCTTGCACTTACTCAACACCCACTAGGCAGAGCTCTACAAAATCCTCAACAATTCTGTCTCTTTGTGCCTTCCTCTGCATAGTGTCTCCTCCAAGGTGTTCAGTAATATTGAGGTTTCTCCCTTGAGTCCGTGAATCCTTCTGGTGTGCCATCCTAATATGTTTTCCCTTGAACTTGATTCGAGATTCAGATGCACACTCCTTGTGCTAGCTACAAAGTTTCTGATACTCCGTTGTGAACTCCTTGCACAGCCTAAAGAACCCAGAAACAATTCCATCAAACTCATAGATAGAGAAATCTATCTATCCCTGAAGATGAATTTTTTAACATACATGTACAACATCCATTCATAAGAACAAATGACATTCATAATCACGTCAACAAATATAGAAAGTTCATATGCCAGAAAAACGTCTTTCTCTCTATTCAAATCAATCTTCGATTACAATATGTGCAGGATGGACTGTAACATAGTCTCATCTCCCTCAAGAAAACTATTTCATCTCCTATTCAATAATACCACTTTGAACGCCTCATTTGGGCCAACCATGCATCTACATCTAATAGAGGTCCTCTCGGGTTTTCTTCGACGACTCATCTACTCCCCAAAAAACAAAAAACCTAACTACTACTCTAGTTCAGTTACATTCAAGAATGAGAGTGAAACTCCCAGATATCTTTCGATCATTTAAATCCCGAGTGTTTCTCTGTTCTTCACCCATCCATTCAAAAATGGATCTAGAGAAAACGCGAGCTTGTAGAATCCTATTTAAATTATAAAGGCACACTATGGTGCTGATTTATCCTTTTGTGTTCGCTATGCCGCTCTGTCATCCTTCCACATGGGCTTGTCGAAGATGCTCCTGCATCATCCTCCTTCGCCTCCCTCCTCTGATTAGTTCTCTTAAAGCCAAATCGACCTACCTTCTTTATCCTCACCATGGTCCTGTCGAGTCTATTGGTTCGACCTCCTAGGTAATTCATTGGGTTTCTCCCCTTGACATGGACTCTTCCTCACAACTTTCCTTGGTCTTCCCACCAAATTAACCTGAGAATTTAACTCAGGAGCGACCACTTGTGCATGCACCACCAACCAAGTCTCATTAGGAAGACACCTTCGTCCATTGAGAGAAACCATTGGACCATCCATGCTTTAGTTCGAATTGCGTCTCCAACACAAAGTTTCAAGACAACCTTGCAATTCTAGAAGACCTGGTGTTCGATGTCCATGAGGAGGTGGACGACATACAACTTCATCTGGAAATTCTAGATAAGAAAGGGACACAAATTCTGCAAATGTTATCCTTTCTATAGGGCACTTGATGCTCCCTAGACCAGGCACCGAGTACACCAGCAGCCTCAATGGTGGTCTTGGTTTCATCTCTCCAAATGCCAACAACAAACAACTCATTGGTGATCTTGGTTTCGACTCTCTTGGCTTCGACTTTCCACAGGGAGATTATGTTCCATATTATTAAAACTAAGGTATGTTTTGGTTTTGGAGGTACTGGATGAATTTTTTTCCCTCTGGGGCAATTTAGCATTCACAGTCCTTGGAAACTCATGACTCTACTGTAATTTTGTTTCTGAAAGGTAATTTATGCATACTTACTTAAAAAAAAAATAATAATAGAGTTATTCTAGTATTTTGAGAATTGTATGGACAATTCGAAACCAATAATTTTATAGTTGTTCTATATAAAACATGCTACTCTAGTTGTATTTATCCATACCAAAATGGTGCTTGTATTTCACAACTCATTGTTTCATGTAAACTTATTATGCTCACTAGTTTTCCTAAACCCATATCAAAATGGTCCTTGTGTTTGATAACTCATTGTTTCACCAAGACTTGTTATTCTCATCAGTTTGTCCAAACTAATGCAACCTTGCAATTAGTTTTTATGAACCAAAAACATCCTTGTAGATATTAAATATGATTCATTGTGCTGTAGTGACCTTTGAGGTACTCAAGTAAATTATCAATTGAGTACCAATAATGACATAGTGGTTCTATATAATAAAATTTACTTTTAAATAACATGGAAAAAAGATTTTAATCTTATAAGAAAAAGATAGTGATCATCTAGATTACTAAAGAAATTTTAATTTTTGATCATCTGATTTTGTCACGGAGTATATTAAATATCAATGTTGTCATCGCTCAGGTCACATCAATAACCATGGGAAAATTTATCGATATGTTTACCTTTAAATAAAGATGTTATTGCATACAATAATTTCTTGAATTAAACATTTTGAGTGGCTAAATTGGAGAGAAAGATATGTAATCAAATTCTATGTACACAAATCCAAGCACTAAAATAAATGTTGTGCCTTGCTATGGAATTAACTAGACACAATGAAATTGGATTGTTTTCCTCTTACTTGTAGAATATTTCAATGTACACTCGATGTGGAAGGATTGCATACACGTAATACAAGAGAAATGGCAGATGGTGGGAGAAAAATTGTGGAGTTGAGCTCGGCCATGTGACGAGGATTATAAGAAACAATGAGACAAGAAATGACCATGTTAAGTTTAAACAAGTTGTGGAACCCTGGGCACAAAGGGTGGCAATAAGAGTGTGACACAACTATGCACTCAAAAAGAAGTCGATCACTACGGAATCCATTTCCAACGAGAAGAAAATTGATAAAACAATATATTTTTTCAATCGAGGCTTTGATATCTATAAGAACTATCTAGCATGGATTCTAGTTATTGTGTCAAGGTGCAAATACAACCATTAGTTAATAGATATATGAATATACCAATTAATTTAATGATTCTCGTGATGATTCCAAAGGGAAGTAAAAACATTCATTTTGGTTTTCATTAGTATTATAGTTATTGGAAAATAGTGGAGAGATAAATATTGAGAATTATAGGTCAAACATGAACGTCCACACATATTGCATGTGAATGTGTAAGTAGCTATGTGAATATTGAAAAAATTAAAATGATGACTTAAACCACTCCCAACACATAAACCTAAAATCGAATATTTTAGAAAATTAATTCACAAAAAGTAATTCCAAAATTAAAATGATGACTTAAACCACTCCCACCACATAAACCTAAAATCAAATATTTTAGAAAAGTAATTCACAAAAAGTAATTATATTTTCAAAATGTAAATTCTATATTAAGAAAAAATATTGATTTTAGCAGTTGGGTCTAAAAAGGGTATTTCATAAAGGCCAGTAAAAATAGAGATTTCAATAAGACATGAACAATTGAACAAGTTGAACAACAATCTCTACAGTCATACAATGCATAGAGTTGTATAGACAAGTTTGTAGAGTGTTACAAACAAATTGTATAGGCTATCATATAGGCCATACAATAGTTTTCTACTATTTTTTGTTTTTTCTAGTAAGTCATACCTCTTACTGAGGCTATACAACCTTAACTCGAGGTGACTTTGATAACTGTATAACTGCTAGCTTTATGTATCTTATGCAAGTTTCCTTGTATGTTTCTTCTAGGTATAAAAATATATTTAACTGTATAACTACTCATCTCTCTTCTTCACCGATATATTCAAAAATGGATCTACAGAAAACCCCATCTTGTAGATTCCTTTTTAAATTAGAAAGGTGCTGAGATATCCTTTCACATGTGCTATGTCGCTGAGTCGTCCTTCCACGTGGGCTTGTCGACGATGCTCCTGCATCATACTCCACAGCTAGGAAAATCATGAGCTCCTTCTCATGGCTCCCTCTGCTCTGTTGTTGAGGTCCTCCAGGATCCCATACCTTCTCTTGGATTTGTTCATCTGCTCCTTTTCCTTGCTGTCTCTTTCTCCCTGCTGCTCCAGCAGGTTTTCTTATGTCCCATACTTCTCTGATGACTGCTTCTTGTGCTGCTGCTAGCATCAATCTCTTTATCTCCTCTGTTTCTTTGTCCAGCTAGTCCACTGGATGGTTTTCCCCCTGTAGTATGCTCTGTTTCCTCTTCTCTCTATCAATTTCCAACTTTACTTGTTGGATAAGATGCTTTTGCATTTTTACGCTTCTCTCGAGGGCTTCCATCTCTTCAAACAGATCAACAAAATCCATGTTATCTATTTCTTCCTCCTCTGTTGTAGGTTCACATTCCATAGTTATCTATTTCTCAGCTTCCTAACTAAAAAAATTGAGCCATTCCTCTGAATTCTCTTCTCCCTCTATTGTAGATCCCAATTCTACAGTTGCCTTATGTTCATCTCCTTGGCTGAAAATTTTGAGCAGTTCCACTGAATGCTCTTCTTTCTCCATCTCTTGGGAACATTGAAATGTGTGCTCTTTTTCCTCTTCACCAATCTGATCAATCGAAACTTTCATGTTATCTTCATCTCATGTGGCATTAGTTGGACACTCTGTTGCAAACTCCAGTTCTGCAGTCTCACCATTGAGTTACTTCTCAACATCCTCCTTGGACAGACTGACTTTTGTCATTGCCTCTTGTGTTGGTTCAACTCCAACTTCCTCCTGTTGCTCCCCAGGATGGTACGTTCCTCCACCTATTTCAAATTTGATCTGTTGGATATGACTAATCTTCATATTTATCTGCTTCCTCTTCTGTTGCAAACTCCGATGTTGTAGTTATCTCCCTTTCATCTTCATGGTTGAAAATTTTGAGCAATTCCGTTGAATGTTCTCCTCCTAAAATCTGCATGATTGTCTCCTGGAAACCATCCTATGTGCTTGGATCGTTCAACCAATCCTACAACATCTTTAGCTCTTTCTCCCATTGAGTGAGGATTTCATATGAATTCTCCAACTTTTCTATTGGGGCAAACATCAATGTCTTCTCCTTCTCATCCTCTTTGACAATCCTTGTTCGTTGTCTTTATTCTGTTGCACCTGCATCACAGACACAATTATCTTTAAAAGCATTTGGCTGCATGGCCTCCTTCTCAGATTCTTCTTGCACTACCTCCTCATGTGAAACTCTTGTATTAGTCTCTGTTGGACTATTTGGTAGGAATATTTGAATTCCCCCAACGATTAGAACACACCTCTGATCCTCCTTCACTACGATGGGAGTATTTAACTTCTCATCATCTTCATTGACCTGGTCTACAAACCCACATGAATGTTCATCTATCAACACTCCTTCCTCATATGAACTCTCAACTGAGTTCATTTCTTCTCCCTCTCCCACCTGGTGATATGGTATTTCTCTTCTGCCCCCATGGAAGTCTATAAGATCCAATGATCCCTCTTCATTTCCCACCTAGAAACTCGAACTTCCATCACTACCCTCCTGGAAGTTTATGAGATCATCCACTGATCTCCCTCCATTGCCCACATGGAAACTTGAAATTTCACTTCTGGCCCCCTGACAGTTTATGATATATCCCAATCCCATCTCACGGTCCACCTGGAAATATGAATTTCAACTATGATATTCGTGACGGTGTAAGTGATCCTAACTTGATCTCATATCATTGCCCACTTGAAAATTTGAAAATTCATCTCTACCCTCCTGGCAGTTTATGAGACCTATAACTAATCTCCCTTCCTCATCACTGAGGGTTTCTCCTACTTCTAGCTCACAAATGAAAACCAAATCCTCCTCTATGTCATTGAGGTTTTCATCATACCTCAGGCATCTCCTCACTGCTTGTTGTTGTTTTCTGGCCAACAACTTTTGGACAATCCATTTTTTCTTTCTTGTTGAGATCCCATTTGTACCTCCAGCGTACCTTTGTTTCCTACTGCATCTTCAATGTCAATTGTTCTATTCTTTCTCATATCTGAATGAGATCCTTGTCAATTTATGTTTTAATTTTATTCTGGCAGTTTGCTCCTCTTTCACCATGCTCATGGCCTTCAGTAGCCATCTTTTTTGTCTTTGGCCCTCCTGGCTATCTACCATTTGCTGCACACCTTGCAACCATATCTATATAGCATAAGCACTTTTTCTTCCTTCACCTTTTATCCACAAGTGAACTCCATGAACTCCACAAGTGAACAAGTGAACTCCAAGTGAACTCCACTTTGTCTTCCTTCACGAAACTCCACCGCATGAAAAAACACCAGGCCCAAGTTTCTCTCACACAACCATGGGTTGTGACCACGAGCCTAATCCAAATGACATTTCACGATTTCACCTGTTGGGCCTTTGCATGTGAGTCACACTGACTCTCCCGACTTTTGAAACCCCAACTAGAGTCTAATGCATGCTAGCTCCTCCCTTATGTTCCACCAATATGACCCCTCACTATGTCCTAGGGCCAAACCTTCCAAGAGTTTTGCGAAGATTGAGGACCACCTACCTCCCTTCTCACGACATTTAAAATCTCGATATCTCCTTCCCTTGAAGTAGATCAACGGTCCATATCTCTCCTTTGATCAACGGCTTTGAACAAGTTGGGATTTCATGGTTCGTGACTTTGGGAGTCTCACTTTCGTTCTCCCAATAACCAAGATAGCGATGGCGATAGATCCATGATGTATATCTTTCCTTTGATCAATGGCGGTGATCAAGTCGAGATTTCTTGGTTCGCGAATTTGAAAGGTTTCTCACCTCTGATCTTCCAACTTCCAAAATTCCACTTGTGTTAGATCGACGGTCTACGTGCCCCATGATCCGACGATCCAGATCTCCTTTCTCTCGAATCTGTATTTTGCGTGTCGGGAAGTTGGAATACTGTGTTGATTTTTCTATTGCCTCAGACTAACAATATAGATCACTCTATGATACAATGGCTGCAATTGAATTGCAAACATTGATTTTGTGAGTTTGTTGACCCTGTGCACTTCCAGAACATTAAAGTTCATGCACTTACCTCTAGATCCAATGACTATTGGTCCTTTGCATGTAGATCCGATGAACGAGATCTATCCTCCCCTTCTGTGCACTCGTCTTGTCTAGATTATGATCTAACAGTCCATAATCTTCCTCTGCTCGATCGAACGATCATTGTCGCTCCTCCTCCTGAGATTTTTCTTCTTTCCGTGACTTGGAAGGATTTCTAATTTTCCAAAGGGATCAATCTTCGATCTTTCTATGAGTCCATCCCTTGGGCTTTGTCTGCACTTTTGGAAAGTGTTATTCCTCCTGAGTTTTGTGTTCCTCATGACTTAGAAGAATTTTCTATGTGTTTCGAAGGTCTCAGCCTCCGATCTTTCTCCTGCGAGCTGACTGTTCTGGATATTTCTTACTCCTGGGAACACTTTCCCTTATGAAATTTTGAATGTGAAGCAAGTTCTCTCTACGCTCCTTCCTTGTGCTATCTTTCCTAAGTTATTTGGTTTACTCAGTCTCCTGAGGGTCTCACCCTTCTGCATCTTTCAAAAGACTTTTTGGTGGCCTCCTGGCAACCTCTGTGCTCGACCTCATGAGCTTTAACCTCTCGGGCCTCAAGGATTTTTGTCCCTTTCGCTCCTCGAAGGGAAATAAGTTCCTTCTTGGCAACATTGGCTCAACCACTCTTTGTGGAGCTTTCTAGAGTATTCGAAAACTCTGTAAGTGTCTCTCCTTGAAACTTATCTTCTCATAATTCAAAAGAGAGTTCTTTTGTTTACTCCTTGCACTCATTCGACGACCACCAGGCAGAGCTCTACAAAATCCTCAACAATTCTATCTCTTTGTGCCTTCCTCTGCACAGTCTCTCCTCCAAGGTGTTCAGTAATCTTGAGGTTTCTCGATTGAGTTCGTGAATCCTTCTGGTGTGCTAGCCTAATACGTTTTCCCCTGAACTTGATTTGAGATTCAAATGCACACTCCTTGTGCCAGCTACAGAGTTTTTGATACTCTGTTGTCCACTCCTTGCACAGCCTAAAGAACCCAGAAATAATTCCAGCAAACTCATAGATAGAGAAATCTATCTATCCCTGAAGATGAATTTTTTAACATACATCTACAACATCCTTTCATAAGCACAAATGACATTCATAAACACATCAACACATATAGAAAGTTCATATGCCAGAAAAACGTCTTTCTCTCTATTCAAATGAATGTCCGATTACAATATGTGCAGGCTGCACTGTAACATAGTCTCATCTCCCTCAAGAAAACTATTTCATCTCCTATTCAACAATGCTACTTTGGACGCGTCATTTGGGTCAACCATGCATCTACATCTACTAGAGGTCCTCTCGGGTTTTCTTCGACTACTCATCTACTCCCCAAAAAACAAAAAACCAAACTGCTACTCTAGTTTTCCTAAACCCATATCAAAATGGTCCTTGTGTTTGATAACTCATTGTTTCACCAAGACTTGTTATTCTCATCAGTTTTTCCAAACTAATGCAACCATGCAATTAGTTGTTATGTACCAAAAACATCCTTGCAGATATTAAATATAATTCATTGTGGTGTAGTGACCTTTGAGGTACTGTAATCCTAAACCTAGAATGTGTCGTGTCGGAAGGTTTTTGTTTCACAAGGGAATCAAATTCCTTGGAACAGTGTCATCATTCTTGATTACACTTCCAGTGCAACATCCATGTGGTCGCAAAGAGATTTCCGAGGGCACATTCCTGCTCTCGCTGCTTTCGCGGAAGACTGAACGTCGGGAGGCGGCGGAGTTGGAGAATATGGGTTGTGCTGTAGTCCGGGACACGCAGCGGCCACCAGAACTGTTGGGACTTCCCTGAGCAGCAATGTCGCCATAAGTACCGTGAGAGCAGCAACCAACAGAACAGACGCATTGGTTTTGGTAGACAGCGGTATCACCATTTTCACTTCTATGGTTATGGGAGCGTTAAATACTATATAATAGTGATTCTTTCGCGGACTGAACGATTGGCCGATAATGGATTGTTCGTAAATTTGGGAGATAATTAGATATATGGACGATTTGTAATTTTGGAATAATTTCATGCATTACGGTACTCACAAGGATCGTCTATTAATACGTCAGGGAGAGCGGAGGGGAGCAGCGGAGACGGAATTTTGAATGCAATTCTAGGATGGACCATGGGGAGCATCTTACTTCGTAGTGTATACGACATATGGACCACGGGAGCGTCTTACTTCGTAGTGTACACAACACATGGAACATGGGAGCGTCTTGAAGATTGTGTATTCAAATATCATAAATCTTAGATTTAACAAGAATAATCCATAATTTATTAAAAAAAGAAAATAGAAAATAGGTTTGTATTTTTTTTCTAAGTTAGGAATTATATTAAAACAAACAAAAACCCAAAAGACTAGTCGTTTGCTAAGACCAAAAATTCCTAAACCTGAGTGGTCGCCCTAAACATGAGTGGTCGCGTTAGGCAAAAAACTTGTGAACTAAACTAATTGAAAACATAGAAAACAGGAAACGTGAGCAAGAAGGAATTATCTAATGCCAGGGTCGAGCGTTTTCTCCAAGCCTGAGGCACATGCCTGGTGTCTCTGTCGAGCTTATATCTATCCGAGATAGCCTGCCTAAGGTCCCGAATTAATGCTATCATAAGGTCCACACGGCACCATCGCTCTATTTCCTTGTGTTGCATCTCGTTGATGACGACCTTGATGTGCTCGATTACTCACTTAATGGCATCTCTAAATTCCTCGAAAGCATCCTTTTCTGCGCAGCAGGAGCATGTTGAAGAGAGCGGAGGTGGATTTGGAGAGTCGCAAGAGGAAGTTGGGGAGTCAGAGGAAGAAGTTGAAGGAACGGGGGCGGTAGAGGTGACAGGAGGTGGAGAAGGAGGAGGAGGAGGTGGTGGAGGGTGGCAAGGGGGGGACAGACTAAGCGTGGAAGTGAAGTCGAGGGAGTTTCCAAGGCTGTTGAACCATTTGACGCTACAGGCGAAGGGATTCGATAGTGGAGATAACTCCGGAGTGTTCTCTCGTATGGGCGGAACGAAAGTGAAGGTGGGAGTGGGAGCAACAGTCAACGTCGGGGTGGAGGAAAACTCAGTTACTGGAGGAGAGTCGTGCCCTCTCGCTCCCCTTCCTCTGGCCGCATACCAGGTCGTGCCCCTCCTCGACTTGCTCCTGAGTCAAGGCATAGAGATATCGACCTAAAACCACATGAGGAATGTATGAGGAGAGTGAGAGTGGTTGCTCGACTAAGGGGCAAGTCGAAGAGGAGCACAATGAAACTGAATTTTTTTCCTCTTACTTGTACAACATGTCAATGTACACTCAAGGTGGAAGTATTGCAGCACACCTAATACAAGAGAAAGGGCAACTATTGTGACAAAAATAATTGGGTTGGTAGATTTGAGCTTGACCATGTGACAGGGATAATAAGAAACAATGAGGAGGCAAGAAGAGTGTCACACTCCTATGCACTCAAAAAGAAATCTACAAGTACGAAATCTATGCCCAATCTCAAGAAAACCAATAAGAAAATCTATTTGTTCAATTGATGCTTTGATATCTATAGGAAATTTCTAGCGTGGATTCTAGCTATTGTATCAAGGTGCAAATACAACCATTAGATCATAGATATATCAATATACCGATTAATTTTTTGATGCTTGTGATGATTCCAATGAAATGTAAAGATATGCATTTTGGTTTTGAGTTGAATTAGTATTATAGATATTGGAAAATAGTGGAGAGAAAAATGACGTGAATCATGGCTTTGGAACGTCCACACATGTTGAGATATTTATATGCTTGGTGACCCTCTTCTCAAACTCGACTACTTGGACGCACAATGGATCGAGCTACTCATGTGAAACATTGACAAAATTAAAATGACCACTTAAACCACTCCTACTATAGAAACCTAAAATAAAATATTTTAGGAAAGTAATTATGATTTCAAAATCTAAACTATTTCAAGAAAAAGTGTTACTTTTAGTATTTCAGTCTAAAAAGGGTATCTCATGCAAGCAGGACTTTCAATCGGAGTAATGTCATAAATATATTGGGGTTTTTGTCTTAGCTAAAATTATAAAGTCCAGTAAAAATCAAGATTTCAAGAAGACATGAACAATTGAAAGTAACATACTCTTTGAAACTAGAGTCCCTACAATATATGGATTCATACAATCCATAGAGGTGTATGGACAAGTTTGTAGAGTTTTACAAACAACTTCTACACGCTATCCTTTATTCCATACAATAGTTTTCTACAATTTCTTGTATTTCCTAGTAAGTTGTACCTCTTCGCGAGGCTATACAAGCTTAACTCGAGGTGACTTTGATAACTCTATAACTCCTAGTTTTAAGT
>CBVK0100773059.1:0-13242 GCA_900067695.1 Picea abies | reverse complement strand
CGCGTGGAAGAGTGTACATATTTTTGGGCTGTAAATACTTCATGGGGTATAAACACGACTGAAAGTAAAAGACCTCTAAATTAGGAAGATAATTAGGCTCCACAACCAACAGGAACACCATATTGGCGATCGTGTGTTTGCAAAATAATTTCTACTTCACTGGTAAGGAGGATGTTGCGATCGACTGGATTTCCAGGTTGAATGGGACCTAGGTTTTGATACTGCCCCATTCGGGGTGGAGCAGGGTGTACCTCTTGTTGGGAATTCATCACACCTTGGTGTGGAATAGGGTTTTGCAACACGACCGAGGGTGGATGTTGCAAGTAATGTTGTGGGGCTTGCTGAGGGGCGGGTGGCCCTGGAGGACATGGCATGTTCATGGATTCTTTCATCCATTTGAAGTTGACAATTTGGGGGAAATGGTGTGTATAGTGTCCATACTCACCATAGAGAGCACAAGGGAAGTTAGTCCGAAGATTGTTGTTGTTGTTCTTCCCTTGATGTTTGTGTTTATTGTCCCCTTGAGGGTTCTGGTTGCCTTGATTTCAGATTTCCCCCAACGGGATGGGTGGGTTGGGGCGGATTTTCGCCTGATCTCGGGTTATTATTGTTTCGGTTTTTTCCTTTCTTTTTGGCATTATTCAGATGATGGGCTGAATTTTCTGTATTCAAGTGTTCAAAAGTATGAATTTGTTGAATGAGAGAGGGGTGACCAAATTTAACGTCGGCATGTGGTTGTCCATGTGGAGGAGAAACTGACTGTGGAGGACCGGGAAATGGAAAATATGGATTGTTTTGTGGCAATGATCCATAGGGCGCATAGGAAGGTGAAGAGATTTCACTAGTGCCTAGGTTATATGCTGAGGTAGAATGTGTACCCGAACTTGGTTGAGAGGTTGGACACATCATGGGTACCGGTGAGGGCCCACTCATGGGTGGGAGGGGGAGTGACATGATATGGATGTTGGTAAGGGGCATAGGGTAATAAGATGGCCCTCCATTGGGTTGTAGATATTGAGGTGCACCATACACATGTGGTGGTTGGTTGTAAGGGTTGTGATGTGTTGTGGTACCAATCAACCCATCCGCAACATGGGACATCCCAGGTTTGTCTTGGCCAAATGGTACGGGTCTAGGTGCATCAAGTAACACTGTGTATAAGTAACCTGATTGAGCATAGATAAGGTCAAACTATTGGGCCTTGTCGATGGCTTCCTCTTCAGACTGAGGGAAAGTGGATGCTACATCTTTGGCAAGTATAGAGACGAGTGATTTAAGAAACCATTCAAGGCATTGTTCTTTGGTGGTTTCTTCTTTACATAAACTATGTTGCCGACGCCATTCATGGATGTTGTTGGCAATATGCATAGTTGAGGTTTGTTTGCACTTGAAGAGCAGTTCTAAGCTAGTATCATGACGAACTGGTAGTTGGAAAAAGGATAAAAGGGCCTTGGAAAAGGATTTAAAAGTCACATGGGACCCTGATTTTTCGTCCACATACGATTTAGATGATGGATCAATGAGTGTTCTTTGAAATAACCTTAAGTGGATGGAATCATCCATGATCTTGTTTGAAGAACACCATAAGTGGAAGGTCATAACATGGTTGGCGAGATATTCTCCTGATTTTCCTTCAAATTTTGGAATATCTGAAGGTAATTTGGTAGGCATATTGGGCCAAGAGGGATCATGCAAAATGGGATCATTTGTGAGTTTGGTTAAATCAAGAATGTTAAGGGATGCCAAGTATGGCATAGGGAGAGTTGGTGGAGGATTAGTTCCAGCCATCGTGTGAGTAGGTGGTGGACTTGTCCCTTGAGAGGGATTGAGTGGGGTGGTACTTCTCGCTTGAGAAGAATTCCCCCCCCCCACCTCCTTGTGAAGGAGAACTAGTGGATGGATGGCCTTGGGAATTGGACCCAAGCAAAGTGGAACCAATTAAAGCCGATCCCAAAATAGTGGCACTCACATGGGTGTGAGATGGTTGATTCGGTGAGTTGGCAAGACTAGGGACTCCTCCTAGAATAGGAGGGAGATTTTGCAAGCGTATGGAACGACGAGGATTCTGTGGGTCCCCTATGGTGTTTGACTAGAACAAGTGAATGTGTGCAAGTGGTGATAAGGGAAATAAATGAACAAGAGATTTGTATAATTTGGATTTTCATGAGTACAACTCATAATTGCATGTAATCAAATTTACATCATATGACATACATAAATCAAATGTAAATAAGCAAACATGTGGGTAGGTGGATTTTGTCCATGTGGGGGAACAAATAAAAGCAAATGATCGTGTCCTAAAATACATACAGTCCTTCCTCTCAAATAGCACCGGACCTTCCAAAAGCACTCAACAGTGGGGTCTGAAGCCATCGGAAGAGGAACTAGTGAAGGATGAAATAATCAGTTATAATGAGGGGTAGAGGGTGCATATCCCGAAAGAGCTGGCAATATTTCCCAATAGCTCAACAAAATCTGATCAAGGTGCAATTGCAGCCCATAACTGCCACCTAGGTAGATGTCTTAAAATTTGGTCACTAGGTACCTTGGTCAAAGTGCGACATTTAAATTTTTTGCCTAAGAAATGGGTCACGGGCTGGATCCCTTCCAAGAGTTGGGTGACTCAAGGGGGGACGCATAGAACAACCAGACCTTGGCCTTCAACCCTTCATGGGTCCCTCCATGTCTTATTGTGTATGAACACTTGACTTAGGGGATTTAAAAGTTCCCTATTTGTCAACTTCTAATGTTTGAAAATGTGAGAACCAGATAATGGGGGGTTATTTGGATGCCTACCCCCGAGATCCTACCTAGACTAAAAAATTTCTTTTGGCACCTCCTGTGGAGGAAAACTTAGTGAGTGTTTGAGAATTTTTTTAGATGTGGTGGGCTGAGAGATTGGGGGTGTGAACCAATCTCGTTTGAATTAAGTGGGTGTGGATAATTTCCAAAAAGAATTAGTAGGATGTTTCAGAATTCCTTTGGAGAAAACCTACTTCAACCTCCACAATTCAAAATGAAAATTATGTGAGTGAGGAGTGACTTTGTGTGTGAGCAAGTGAAAAAAGCGTGCCGAGATTTTAATAAGTTAGATGTGAGATTGTAACATGTGGACTTCCTGTGGTCCTTACAAATCTTTGTTACCTAGCTTACTAAGTGTCATTGGTACAACCTTGCGAAATTTTAAAATCCCTAAAGAACTAGCATGTGGACATATGGGTCCTTGCAAATCCTTTAAACTCCCTAAATGTGGCTTACACTAAGAAAGATTTGAAAACCTATCCTAGATTGCAAGCATGTGGGCATGTATGAGCCCATTACTTTGATATTTAAACTTCCCCAGTGATGTAAACTAAGAAAACAATTTCAAGAAACTATCCTAAGTTTGCAACATGTGGGCATGTATGGGACCTTACAACTTTAAGATGATTTCAAAAATAAACTAAGAGGATCCCTAGGGGGGCTTTTGTCCTCTCCTAAATATTTTTGTTAAGGGAGATGAAACATCCATTTAGCCACCTTTCTGATTCTTAAGATCGCTCTATGGTGTGAGAGAAGAGTATACTCAATGATCAAAGTTAATTTATGGTCCCAATGTAAGTGTTTTTATATGTGATAGCAATAATCTCAACTTAATTTTTACAAACCAAACAAGCCATCCATGTGGCAACCAAAGCAAAAGAGAAGAATATTTGGTTGTTTTTACCCCCTAAGTGCCTATTTTTAGCTAACCTTTCACATGGGAAAGGAGTCTAAGTGGAGGGCATGCGCTTTACAAATTGTATGAAAGAAAAAATCTGAAGGCTAGGGGCCTTCAAATCATCACAAAAACCCTTACAATTTTGAAAAACTGGATATGTGCACAGGTTACAATTATGACAGGTGTGTAGAGGGCACACAGTGCGCAGAGGACACATAGTGCGCAGAGGAAATAAGTAGGTGGGGCACACAGTGCGTTGAGTGCGTGTCTGTGGGCAGGAAAATCCACGCACTTTCTGATACGTGTCGGGGGGATTTTTTTAGTGAAATTCTCCTCCTCCAACACAAAATTTTCCTTTGATATGTAAGGCCAAGCCGATTTTGGTACCTGCAAGACAAATTGATTAAAATAAGTGCTCTCTAAGCCCAAATAGGGTGGGATTTGATACCTTTTACCAAGTATGGTCGCCAATATGTTGTGTTGGTTTTGTCACTTGGGTGAGAAAAACAACAACATTTTCATGCCTAGTTGGGCCTGCTAGACAAGACATAAGTTTGTGAGTGGGTTAAACAATCCAAACACATGTAATAAACAAAGAAAAAAACTAAAACAACTAAGAAATAAAAGTTAGAATGCATGAGAAACTTAGAACCATAAAGAATCAACCAATGACCAAGATAATGCTACCAATGGATAACTATATTAGTAGGAAAAACACCATGGAGAAAAATGAAGACTTATGAGTCCCCTCTTCCTCCTTGGGAGGGCTCTTGAGTTCCCTAATGGAGAGCTCTTCCTACAATGGAATAAAATGGCAAATGGTGAAGGCGATCAATGCCTATTCCCTCAAGAGGTGAGTGGAAGGGCCTATTGCAATGATGCTTGAATACTCCAAGGAGAAAAGAGGATTCTCAAGGGATAATTGAGGCAGTATAACAATACTATGAAGATCTTGGTTTCTTAGTGAACCCATGGATCTTATTTATAACACTTCTTCAAGGAAAAATGTAATTGGTTCTTGGTGTGAAAAAGGGGCCTTTTAGGGCACCCTTTGGTCCTTGACCAGCCCCCCATTCAGATTTCTCTCAGATATGGAGTCAAATTAGGTTGGGAGCTAGTCCATAAGTGGTTGGGGGGGCAACAAGAACCACAAATGCATTGTTCATGGGAGTGCACAACTTTTCTCGTACATAGTTGAGCATTTTGCGCATTGTGCACTCTGAGGGCTTTGTTGGCCCGTGCTTCCTTTGGTGAATTTGCACATGTCAATTTTTGCCTAATTGTATAGTTTTTTCCTTTTGAAATGTATTTTAGTGCTTTAGGTGAACTAATAGTTGTTGGCATTGCTGTGTTTTTGTAACCATTTGCATGCAATGTTGCGGACGATATTTCAGTGATAACAAGTATAACTACTTTTTCTTGTAGCCTTGTATGCATAAGTTCTGCAAGTTTTAGAAGAAGCAATCGAGAAGGAGCAAGAGGACTTCAAGTTTTGGATCTACACGAAATGTTGGACCTCAAGTGAGTTCATCTTTCCTTCTTTCACGAAAGTTAGTTATTTTGATTAAATTAGTTATAGAATCTTTGTTGCTTGATGTTGTTGGAATTTGCTTATCTTTATACGATTATTGATCTGTTTCAGTTTTCCCATAACTGTAGGAGAATTTTCCCACAAACATAAGTGACAACCATACCGGGGAATCTCCTTAGTGGGTTAGTCTCTGGGGTTTTCTTTGTTTGTTTGGTTTGTTTTGTTTTCTTTTGTCTTTGACTTCTTTTCAGTACTTAAATCGATAACATTTAATGTTCTGAGTATTTTCTTGCTTATCTGTCCTTATTGACTACCTTTCTCATTTATTTTTTGGAAATTTTTGGGTCATATACACATTTTTCCCTTATAACAATCATGTACATTCATGTGTTCCCTTTAGGACAATCACGTACATACATGGGTTGCCTTGGTGACAGGTGCGTACATCTCCGCATAGAAGGTTTTTTCTAATCTTTTATGTTTGTTGAGTGTTGGGCTAGGTGTTTGGAGTCTCTTTTTGGGTTCTGGGACTTTATTTGCGTTGTTGTTGAAGTTCAAAAGTTAATAAGTTAGGTTCTTTACAAAGAAAGACAAAAGAAAATTGCATTTATTAATTTGTGGTTTTCAAGCTAATAAAAGTGGTTCTGAAAGTCTTTTCTTAGATTCTTTGTTGGTTGGGATAGTCTTGGTTATTGTCCTTAATAGTTATTTATAGGTCTGAGTATTTCTTTCTTCTTTTCTTTGTCTCTTTCTTGTTTGATTCAAGAAGAAAATTTTCTTGAAATTTTCTAGTTTTCTCCTTTGTTTTTAAAACGAGAAAAACAAAATAAGTTTAGAAAGTGCGCTTTATGTATTTCTTTTCAGTCTTTACTTCTCTTTTTTCACTAACAAAGAAAACTATTTGAATTGTACTTTCTGTTTTAGTGCTTTTTGGTTTCAAAATACATTCTGCATTCTTGAAAGGCTTCCATTTTTGAAAAATCTAGTTATAGTTTTGATGAAAAGGACAGTGTAGTTATTTTCAGTTGCTTTGAATTAAAGAATCTGCATCATTAGTGCTTTTCACCTGAACAAAAATTTCATTCTTGCATATCATTTTAAAAGTAAAGAGTTTTCTCCATTTTTGAAGTGTTTTTACGCTACTTTCAGTGAAGAATAAGTTTATTGCATAAAATTTTTCTTATAAGTGTCTTGCTTTCAGTTGTGACTCTTAAAACATCACTCAGTTGGATCCGCTACCTTTATGCGTAAACATAAACCCATTAAAACGAATGCTTAACTTAAAATTAAGTATAATTTTTGTTTTAAAGGTAAACAAACTAGTTTAATTGTAGGGCCTTGGACTAGGTTGGAGAGTTAACTCTCCAAGGCCACTAAAACAACTTAGGAGTATAATATAGGGAAAGCATAAAACCCAACTATCGTATAGGTGTGGTGAGGAAACTCCTCTCACAAAAGAGCCAAACACGAGGTCATGTGAGGAAGAGCCAAGGACATAAACTCTATGAATCCTGACTGAATGTTGTAGAGAGATCGTATTTTGAGGGTTTCGCTAGTGCCCATATCTCCTAGAGAGGTGGTGCTTTCAATGCTTTGAGATTTGTTACCCTGCCCATACACTTGATCCTAACTATCGACTGTTCCCCCAGATGTTAACTGTGAGTTGTTATCCTTAATTTTCTTTCCTATGTTTCTCATAGGTGATCGTGGGGGGTTTCCCATAGTACTTGGGGTAGACATCACATCACACTTTTTAGTACCCCTTGAGGGTGCCCCATGAGGCGTGGGTACTTGCACTAGGTAGGGATGGTTAGTGGAGGTCAGGGTAATTGCCTCTCACTCCTTTGTTGGTTGGTTCACGAGACTTAATCAAGCCATGCCTTCATCCATAAGGGCCTTTGCCTAACTTCATTACTACTGTAGTATTGAGACCTAATCCACCCAACTTGGATGATTGGTGAAGTTGTTTGTGTTTGTTGTTTCCATATGATTTTTATAGTGGCATGCTCTATGTATGTAGACGACTTAAGTAAGTGTGTATGTTAACACCTTGAATTTGTGATTTAAAGTGGTTGATCAACCGCTTCGTTGATGAAGGAGAGTTCAAGGCCTTCTGCCTAATCAAGTGGAAGTGAATTCTCTGCCACGTCCTCAAAGGCATCAACTTGACCAAACTAAGACTTTCATACCGACTGGTCCCATTAACATTGCTGATATAAAGACTACAAAGACAAATGCTTCTGCACTAGAGGTTACAAGAATCTCAGATCTTGAGGTTGAAGGCTTCGTTAGACCCTTTAATCCTCATTTGACTGGATCAAACGATTCAGTTGTCTTACAAATTCCAAATTTTGAGTTGGATTAAACTGATAGTCACCCTCTTTGGTGGGCCTTTATGGATGATACTTCAAAAGTATCCAGGTTGAGGGCCCCTACAACCCCCACTTTGACAATAGTGGGAGGAGAAATCCTACCTCCTTTCATTTCTAACCAAACGACTAATGTGATGCATATAGAGAATCCTGGGGGAAACAATGTCGTGCATACCGAAAGGTGTGTACAGGTGTGCGTCGCACAACCTAAATGCTCTAGCAGTGCTCAACCATTCCATTGTTGAGGAATTAGCTCAGAGGCCATGTGTGATGTCAGCCCTAGAGGTGCTTCAAAGTTTTTCTACAAAATGGGTTGCATTGTTGTCTAATATAGGAGCTACTAACTCCTTGGGTCAACTTATTATCAAGTTTGACACCGCAGATGTGAAGCCTTATCTTCCTTATCATGTATCCTTCCAAATCAATGTTGTGTACACAAAACATGTTATTGGGAGGACTGTCGTCGATGAAGGTGCTTCAACATGTGTAATGTAGTTGTCTTGTTGGAGATCCATTAGAACTCCTGAGCTCTCTCTATCTCCTATGCTATTAACCGATTTTAATAGATGTTTGTTTATGTTTCATGGTATCATTTCCTCCTTCTTTTTCTAGTTAGGGGGGAGACCATTTCAGTGGAGGTGGAAGTAGTCGATGCTCCATTCGACTACAACATTTTTTAGGAAGGAGTTGGACTTATACGATGATGGCTGTTTCCTTATCAATTTTTCGAGTCTTGTGCTCCCCTCATGAAGAGAAGATCATAAAAATAGACCAAATGTCGTTCACCCACTGTAAATTCGTGACGAATCTGAGATCTATTGTCCCATTAAAAGAAAAATATTAGATGACAACTGATAGCATTGGTGTCAGAATGTATCTTTTGTTGATGGGAACATTCAAATTTTCGACGGTTGTTTCATATATTCATGCTACCCCAGTTGGCTACCAAAAATAAATCCCCTTGATCCCTGTCACATGAGTTGGTTTGTTCTAAACCACATAATTTGAGGATCCCTAGGTGTTACCCTCATCGTGTGAATCAATTGAAGGTCTTGTGCATGTTGGGATGGCCATGACGTTGTCTGCAATGAAGATATCTTATCGAGCAATCCAACAAGCTTATGTAGATTTTGATCCAGCTCCTTCATGGACAGAAGGAGAGGATCGGTTTTCAGAGCTCATTTGGGCTCTCAATTCTTCAAATTCACTCAATTTCCTTAGCATTGTCTTGCCTTTTGATGAAGCCATTATTGAGGCAATGAAAGTTCCAGAACAACCATGGGAGGATCTGCATCATCGATCTTACTTCCTCCCAGAACTTAGCCGAGTCGAAAGGGGAGAATTCCAATCAACTTTGAGTGAAGGTGTTGATCATCTTGTGAACCCTTTGGCGAAACATGGTGTTTATGTTGAAGGGAACATGGCCAATATATCGAAAAATATTATGATCAACATCTCCAAGAACCCTAGAGTCATGGAAAATGTTTTTATCAACGTAAACTATTCTCCTGAAGAGATTTGCACCTATACCTCTTTATTCAAACATTTTCACGATGTTTTTTTCCTAGTCCTATGAGGAAATGTTGGGCATCGACCTCCAAATTTTCAAACATGAAATTATAACGTATGAGAATGCTAAGCCTATTCAACAAAAGTTGTGACTTGTAAATCCTAGGAAGGCAACAACTATAAAGGTAAAGGTTAAAAATCTACTTAAGGTTGGTTTCATTTACTCGATTCCTCTTATTGAATGGGTGTCAAATCTTGTTCCTGTAGATAAGAAGCAAGGAACCATATGCGTATTATGGATTTATGCGATCTGAACAAAGCTTGTCTAAAGGACAACTTCCCCACACCGTTTATCGATCAAATTATCGATGAGTGTGCCAGGAGAGAAATTTTTTCATTTATGGATGGATTTTCTAGGTATAATTAGATTCAAATCCAACATGAGGATCAAAATAAGATTGCATTCATATGTCCTTGGGGAAATTTCACATATAAAAAAATTCCTTTTGGTCCTAAAAACATTGGGGCTACATTCTTGTGGGCCATACCATTCGCTTTTGATGATTTAAAGCATATCGTTGAGGCATATTTGGATGATATCGCTACTCACTCTCACAAGAGAGAAGATCATCCAACACATCTTAGGATTATCTTTGAAAGATGTCGATATTATTGCATTTGGTTAAATATTAACAAGTGCATCTTTTGCGTCATTTCGGGGCATATGTTGGGATTTATAGTTTCCAACAAAGGGACCATGGCTGATCCTTTGAAGGTCGAGGCAATAGTTCAATTTCTTGCCTTGCATAACATTTTTCAATTACATAGCCTTCAAGGAAAATATAATTTCCTTTAATGTTTTATAGAAAACTATGTTGATATCACCAAGGGCTTTATTTGCTTGTTGAAAAAGGGGTTCCCTTTCATTTGGGTTGAGCTTGAGCAATGATCCTTCGATGCATTTAAGAATGCACTTGTTTTATCCCCTTTGTTGAGTTCTCTGAACTATAGCAAGTATTTCTTGTTGTACATTGCAACAACGGAGTTCATAGTTGACATGGTGTTAGTTCAGGGAGATGATAGCCTCCAAGAGAATGTTATCTATTATCTCATCCTTGGTTTGATTGAGCCCGAGCTAAATTATTCGCACGTCGAGAAACTAGCTTTGGAAGGTGTTCATGTTGTCCAAAGATTGTGGCGTTATATTTTTTTACGGAAGACCACTGTGATAGTTGATGTCAATCCATTTCAATACATCCTTAGACGACATATAATTGGGGGAAAATACAATAAGTGGATTGTCATATTACAAGAATTTGACTTGGACTTCTTGTTTGCCAAGTCCAATAAATCATTGGTATTCGCTGAAATTATGTCCGAGTTTCCATGGGAAGATGAGGAAAATGTTATTACGAACTTGTTTCCGAACAAACATGTTTTCCTTATCTCTTTTAGCGATCCTTGGTATGGAGATATATTGATATATCTCCAGAATTTGAAAATTTCTTTGCATCATTCATAGGATGATTGACATCAGATTTTCCATCAGCTGAAGACACTTTGTATCACCATGGGGTCGATTCAATTCTTCATCATTGCTTGAATCATCAAGAGGTAGATTCTATGCTTAATGATTGCCATAGTGGAGCATGTGGCTGTTACACATCAAAATTACTCAGCTGGATAAGTGTCACATGTTCCTCTCAATCGTCGTAAGTGTTGCATCTTCCTTACAACTTTCGCAAGTGTCGTAAATGATGTTCGAACATACTGCCATGTCGACGACACTAAGGAGACACTTAGAACATCTCATATGCTTGATTTGAAGAAGGAGAACTGGTTTACTGAAGTCAAATGACTCTTAACACCTGAAGAGAGCTATGAAACTAAGGTTTTGAGGGGGAGTGCTCCCCTATACCTTCCCTAGAAGCGCTGGCGCTCCCCTATAAGGATTCAGGGAGCATTATAACGCTCCCCTGCCCCCTCTGAAGGAGTGCTACTCATCTTGGAAGCGCTGGCACTCCCCAAAAGCTTACCAAGGAGCACTACAGCACTCTGATGCCCCTTCTAAGGGAGCGCTGCCTAATCTGAGGCAGTAGTTGGCCCGTTGAGGAGAATAAGGGGAGGATCTTTTGAGATTAGGAGGCAGTTGTGTTCGAATTCTTTGTTTCATCAAGAGATCACTGATCTAAGGAGGAAGTTCCCAACTTGTTCTAAAGATAACTCAAGAGGTTAAGCTCTTCTTAACCTATATAAGTAGGCTCTATGATGGTGGAAAGGGAGAAGAACTGCTGGCATGAAACTTATGATCTCATAAGAAACACACAGTCAGCCAAAGGAGAGTGATCAATGAAGCTGCTTTTGTCCAAGTTGTGGATCTTTCAGGAAAGGGTTAGACGAAGGGGACTTGACGAAGCTGTCGCATTCGCATCTACGATTGTAAGTACTGCTGTCGTTATTCTCATTAATATGACAAGCTTGGCCTGTTTCTTTCTAGTTTGTGTCTAATGTCACATGAACTTATCATTAATTGATAGATATGTTTTCAAGCTAATATCAATAGAGTAGGAAGTGGTCGTATCTTGTTTGTCTGCAAAACTCAACGAGGAACAAAAGATTGGAGCGCAACTCGGAGCGTGCAGGGACAAACATCGATAAAGAGGTACCTCTGTTATCCTTCCTTCTCATGTGTTAGTTTAGATAGATTTGAAAGGAAGTCAGTGTCCACGTCAAGCATTTTCTGTCTTAGACTTAGGGTCAAGCTCTTTGAGGCAATCTACCTGTCTGCAGGGAGATTTTCGTACAACAGAAACTGGCGACTCCACTGGGGAGATAGCCTCAAATTGAAACTTCTTGTTTTGATTTCTCCTCATTGACCTAGTTCTATCTCTTGATTGTTTTAGACCCGGTTCAATCCTCTTTTGACTAGTTTCATGAGCTGATTGGCTCCTTACCTCATCATACTCAACATAATTGTCGGAATTGAATTGCATTTTTTTGATTTTTTTTGACATTTTTAGGATTTCTAGACCCTGGCGCCCCTGTCCCAGTGTTAACAGAGCGCCATCACTCCCCCATAGCCTTGCACAGAGCGCTACAATGCTCCTTGCCTTTGGCAACAGAGCGCCAACTCTCTTTGGCCCAAAAAACCTTCCAGAATTGCTTCTTCTGGGTTTTGCCTCTGTGTCTCCTCTGCTGAGTAACCTTGTGAGTCAATGTCTCTTCCCTTTCAACCTTGACATCTGTTTTTTGCTTGGAGAATAAACATCTTACTAGTTGGATTTTGTAGCCTTCTTCACTATTGTTATTGAGTTTTTCTATTGATTAGAGTCCAAGACTCATGCATTGTTTTTCTCTCCTCATCAACTGAACGGAAAACCCTGGTGAAGGTCATCAAAGGCCTACAGGTCTCTTCATCTTGATTTTAGTCAAGAGTATTGTTCTTCAAATTTTTCTTTTGGGTGTGAAGTTTGTTCTCTCTTTGATTGTTTCTTTTCTTTCGCTTTTCATTTTGATTGCAACAAAAGGGTGTATTGTTTGTATGACTTTTGCTTGTGCTAGTTTGATTTTCATTCATACAAAAAGATAATTAGCAAAATGAGCATTGTGTTGAATTGATCATTATTCATATGCAAACAATAAAAAGCATCTTCATGATTGATTGTGCATGTTAGAAGGCATCTCAAAAGTTTTAGCATCACATCAAGATTTGATTGAGAAAAATAATTGTTTGAGGACACTCCCTATTAGTGCTTGTTAGTGAAAATAACTCTCTCTCTCCCTTAGATAGATCTTCATCGAAAAGAAATGAATGCTTATAATATTTGATGCATTGTTGGGACTGACTCATAATTCCATTCGTTTCACTTCCATGCACCCCTTTTTGCGTAAAGAACAACCATAAAATCAACGCTAATTAAAAATTATTTAGAACTTTTTCTTTTCTAGGATCCTCCACCAACAGTAGACTAGGCTTAGTAATTTGGATTAGGGCTATGAGCATAACTCTCCAAAGTTTCCAAAAAAAACAGTAGCATCCTGAGTTAGGGAGAGTCAAATCCAATCATCGTATAAGTCTGCCTGGGATCCCCCTCTCACACAAGGGTTACACACGAGGTCGCATTCGGGTG
>CBVK0100773052.1:0-13213 GCA_900067695.1 Picea abies | reverse complement strand
TTCTCACAAGATTCCCCTGAGACGAAGAGGCTAGAGAAGGATGCTCAAAACAGTCTTTTATTCATCTATCAATGTATCATATTACAATCTGAAAATGAAGTATGTCCTTCTCTGTGAAACTTTCTTAGTATAAAAACTCGGGAGACTCTTTCGAATCATGATTTCCTCTTATTTAAAGAGGGAATCCCTTCGATACAATTGATCAAAAATTACAGATGTATATCTGAGTCCTATTCTTAGTCAGATCGACTTTCTAAATCGGAATAGGATATCCTAGTCTCCCGCAACAGAATGCTATTACAAGTGCTGAGTGAGGTGTTGCTGTTACTATTGGAGTAACACCTCTTTCTTCGGCATAACAAATCATGGGCTATTTCATCCACGGGATTTGCGTTCTAACTGTTTCAACACTTCTCAGGCAGCAGCGATGGTTGGTGCTTGGCTCACGGTGCAACTGTTGTAGTCAATATGTGTGAGTTGTTGTTGACCGCGGACTGTGTAACGACTTCCTTTGTGTTTCAGCATCGTTGACCATGGACTTGTGTAGCATCTTCTGTGTTTCAACATCATCAGTCATGGACTGTGTAACAACTTCCTCTGTGTTTTAGCATCGTGACCATGGACTGTGTAACAACTTCCTCGGCATCGTTGATCATGAACTGTGTAACAGCTTCTGTGTTTCAGCATCATCGACCATGGACTGTGTAACAACTTCTGTGTTTCAGCATCATCGACCATGGACTGTGCAACAACTTCTGTGTTTCATCATCATCGACCATGGACTGTGTAACATATTCTGTGAATTGTTGTTTCAGCAACAGGCCTCAAATGTTAATCTGCAGTTTGAACTGCTTCAGGACTTATACATTTCTAATCAATGGTTAAGAACGAGAGTGATGTGAAATTATATGCAAAATAGATTAAATGTATAGTAAGGAGAAGAGACGTTATATACCTTTGGAAAGATAGGATAAAGTTATAATATGATTTTAAATGTGAGTGATCAAGAGTGTAATAATGGCAAAAAGTATGGAAAAAAGGTACATTGTGTGGTCCTAACACCTTTCTATTCTTTTCCAATGGTACCATCCACAACACACTAATTTTTTTTTATCAGACCATATCTTTAGATAGGATATGTTCACTTAAGTACCCCTTACATCAAGACAATCTATAAGGAATACATAAAGAATAGTCATTTTCTAACATAAATACCATCCCAATATTAAATAAAATTTTCAAAGCTGTCTCCCCATGTTCTTGCAAAAAACAATATTTATATAAAAATATTAAAATATGGTAGACCAAGCTCTGTTGTAAAAGGGTGTAAGAGGACAACCCATCAGGATACTAAACAGGTTTGTTGGCAGCGAGTATTGGCCTGTGGTATGAGTAGGTAAAATCGTCGGAGCACTGAACAGGCTTGATGGTAGTGGGGCATTCTACCTAGCGAGGGTGATGATCTGACAAACAATAAATAAAATTCCTAAATCTTAAACTTGTCCTAATGTACAACATTACTTGTAAACAAAGATGAAAAGAAGTATGCATGGTTAAGCAAAGGACAATGAATTCCATAAATCTGCAATTGGTAACTAGCTTTAAGACTATCCTAAGAATCCCTCTCCTACCTCTTCTTAACAATATGTAGGATGTTTTATGTTACAAGTGGGGCCATAATTTAACCGTCTCGTTAGACTAATATGTGAAATTTATCTCTACACTTGGAAAGCTGTAAATCCTAGGCTATTGGGAGAATTGACCAATTTCGTATATTTTTTATTGTGAGGTGTCACAATAATTAGGAGTGGGGGAGGGGTTTTCTGAGCCGACAAGTGATAAAAACTACCTATCTATATTATAATCCATGAGAAGAGGAAGTAGAATCTCTGTAAAAAATTTGTTATATTGTTTTCACGATATTCTAGGCTATTATATCAGTAGTTTTTTTTATTAAAATGCTAAATTCTATACTACTGACATCATTGTGTGTTATAATCCTATTGTACATTTTTAAATGAAAGATTGTTTAATTGATTATTTGTGTCAATTACAGACTGTTAAATGCTCACTACAGATTTGTGTTACACGCCTATGAATAGACGAACAATTATTTAGTTGAGGAAAATATAGTTTTATAACTTTACAAGAATGATGACAATGCAATTAACAATGGATCATTCTATTCATGTTTATCCTTTCCATGCTCCTGTTTACCATGACTTTCATAAATTCCCCAAGCTAAGTTCTATGGGTGAACACCCATTATAATGGGGATAATTTCTATTTTCATAGGAGTACCATATGAAGTTCCATATGGAGTGTCATATGGAATTCCATTTGGAAGACCAGATGGGGTGCCATATAGACAACTAGATGAAGCACCATATGGAGGATCGAATGAGGTATGCACATATTGTAGTAAAAGACCATGATTTTCATGAAAAAAAGTGATCGCTAAAATTGATACACATGTTTCACTGATAAGTTGAGATGAATTGAATGGTATGTCATTAAAATTCACATTGATAATTAAATTAAAAACTTTTAATGCATTTTTATGATCAAATGTCTAAGTCGAAGACTTGGAAATTTATCTAATTTACACATAATTGCAATTCCCTCCAAAGAACACCATTCAAAATTCAAATGTTTCACAATCATAGTCACACACGCAAATCGTGTCTGATGAATTCTCTCATGAATTCAACTGTTTTCCACCTTAATTGCATTAAACATCGGGTGTTTTTCCCCAATTTCCATTCCACTCATCCCTCGCTTGCTATGTCACGCTCACCCTCTGCCCAATTCTGTTCTTTTTCTCATCCTCTACGTTGTAACCATGCCTCAAATCTATGAACCTTCCTCCTATGCCAAGCATCTATCCATTCATGAAATCACAGAGTGTAGAGATATTTTCCCTTGCGCAGGGTGGGGACCATTCTTGGCCTATCTATAGGGCCACGACGACGATGACTCATTGAATTTCTCTCTCAAGTTTTATGGGAGGCTGGAGCACGTAGGGTCTATGGCCTTCATGGTCTTTGAGGAGTCAATTTCCTCAACCACGAAATTTCCATGGGTTGGGGATCGATGGTTCAAACACCATCAATTTCCATGGCCAAGATACAATAGAGTATTCAAGCTTGAATTTCAAAATTTTTCTGGAGATAAAAGGGTACTCCAAAGAATGGATCAAGGATGAATTTATTAATCCTCTGATCGTAATTACCAAGATTATCACTTGTGAAGGTAGGTACTCCATATTTAAAGCATTCCATTTTCGTATGTTAGATCATTTCCAATTTTATAATCCCCTGAATTTTCCTTTCTACTTCTTGAAAAGTCTTGAGAAAATGTCTTACCAAGTGCGTAAAAACTTGGCCAATCCTCACAGCAGTTTATTGCACCAAAACCTCATCAAATTTCTTGTCATAACTGAGTTGACAAAACAAGGAAAGACATGGGATGAATTCCTCTATCAATTCTTAAACCCCCATCTCACAGTCAATACCAACAACAGATCAATCGATTTAGGTATTGTTACCCCATCTAAGCCTCATTATCCAAATACTCCAAACCCTCCAAATCAAACTATATCTTTGTCTGAACAAAAGGACAAGAAAATTGTTGATTTCCCTACATCCTCATCAAGAAAGACAACCAAAAATATTGTTGATAATTATCCATTTCCCTTCACACCTGTTCATCCTCAACCTAAGAAGTTACAAGATGCATTTCAACATGATTTTTCTTCAGTCCCTACTGATAGAAGAGGAGACAATCAGTTCAAAGGGGAATCCTTTTGAATAAGTACCCAAAGTGCAAGTGGAAAACCTAATGTAAAACCTCCAAGCACTTTAGATCCTATCTAAGTGTCTTCTGATCATGAAAGCCCCCATAAAAGACTAAGAGAAGTTTTTGCAGAAGATTTTGAGCTTCATAAAGAAGTAAAATCTGAACCTATTCCCTCTCACAAGCACTCTATTACTCATACCTCCCAGATGCCTACATCAACTTCCAAAGTTGATATACCTTCCACATCCATCAAGGGATTCAATCCCTCTTCTTTTGAACCATCTGATCATACACCCATTATTGAGAAATTACAACAAAAAAATTCTCATTTTCTTCAACATTTGGAAGAGAGAAAAACTATGGATATGCATCTACATCATGAAAATGAGGTATTGCAAGAAAAAGTGAATTCTCTCCAATGATTGGTTGATAAAATGCTGTCTCTTGACCACCACCAATCGTAGCCCCCGAATGCAATTGAAACATCGTAAAAGGCCCAAGACAAAATCTTCAGGACAAAAGGGAGAAGCTTCTAAATCCATTCCACCCCCTCCTTCACGAGTTTAGTTATATCGAGCGATTCATTTTTGTTTGCAGAGGGACCTACAAATAATTAAGTGTGGGGGTAATGTTGGGTTCATGTTTTGACTATTTTATTGCGATGATCAAATCCTTTTTGCAAGGATATTAGATATTTTATGCTTCATATTATCCATTTTGAAGGATTCTCAAAGGTTTATATATCAATTAACCATGAATTCACATCAAGTGCATATAATTGGTGGTTTTGTAATGGTTTTGTGATCAATTCAGTTAAGTTCGATGTTTATAAAGATCTAATGCATGGTTTGTTTGGAACAAGGAAAAATCAAAGTTTGATCCTCCATTTAGTACCTCTTCTGGCATTCCGTTCAACACTTGATCTAGCACACAATCTCACAGTCCATATGGCATGCAATTTGGCACTTAGAGTGCATTGGAGATGGTGGTTGGTACATTGGCAGCCTATGGTGGATGAATCCGTTATCTACTTTTTGGGCCCCCTCATGGCCTCCAACTACAGAGCTCGACACACCTCATATTGGGCGGTTGTAGTGATCATTGAGTGGCTCACAAAATTTCTAGAATATGTTGTTGTTATAGCTTATTTAATGATTTTGTTGTTTTTAGAGGAGGTTGACCCTTCCAGTGGTCGACCTCTCAAGATGTAAATCATATATAAATACCACTACCTGTAGCACGACTAAAGACATAATTTTTGAGAATAAATTTATTTTTTTAATACAAACATTATCTTCAACTTTGTTCCAGACTCTGTTTTTATGATTAATGGCAACATTTCATTGAGTTAAGCACCTGCGTTTTCTTGTTGGAGTGTAGCCACGACCTGCTGGGGGGGGGGCACCAATGATCTGGGTGGCTATGTATATCAATATATATTGTTTGTTCATCTTGTTGCTTATTTATAATTCATAATTGTTTCTTTATTGCATGTATTTATCAATTTTAATTGTTGTTTATATGTCAACTATAATTTGTTAGTCTAATTTGTTTTTCCTTAATTGCAGATTGCTTGTAGGAGTTGGTTAATTATAGTATTTTGTCTTTTCCTTCTTAGCTATGAATTGTCCTACAGGATAATCATTTAGATAGTTGTATTGAAGTCTTGATTAATTACTTTGGTTTTGGTAATTGAGACAGAGCATTAGTTTAGAGAGAGTATTAGTTTAGACAAAGCATTAACTTAGACAGAGCATTAGTGTAAACAGAGTATTAGTTTAGGGTTGTTTGCAAGATTTGATAGATTAGTTGTTTCAAGTTTTGATAGGTTTAATTGAGATAGATTTAATTTCCATTTTAATTTTTCTTGGTAGATCTATTTTGTTTATTAAGTTTTCCTTACTATGATAGGACAAAAATAGATTTTGGATTATGATTTCTAAAAGAATTTTTAGTTAATTTTGAAATATGATTTTTAATGATAGAATTAGTTCAGTTTAGATCATGAAATCTTAGTTATATATTTGAATTGTAATTTCTAGTTGACACTGATCAAGAATTAGAAGTTTGCACAGAGTGAATTTGAATTAATATTTTTAATCATGAGTTCATGAGTTTATAGATTTGCTTGAAGTAGTGAATTTGAATAAGAGTTCTTTTAATCGTCAACGATTGATGTATAATGTTTAGAGATCACATGGATTCCCGAAATACTTAGTGTTTCTTCTAGGATGACAATTCTTTGTTTAGATTGTCTTATTCATACTTTGCATTTCTCTGTAGAATTCAACATTGAATTAATTCCTCTTGAACTGTCACTAATAGTTAGATTCCATCGTGATATTATTCGACACCAAAGACACAATCATCACCTATGAATACTTTATTTCCTTTTACTCCAATCTAGAAATAGTTTTGATCAATTAGAATTTGAATACAGTCATCACACCTTTATTTTCGATTAATTAGATTAAAATTAATTCTTCACGAAATAGAAATAGTTATGAGTTCTTTTTAAGAATAAAGTTCACTTGTCAAAATAGCCTTGATAGGTTAGTTGTTTAATTTCTTACTTTCTCAGAGATAGATAGATCAAATAACTAAGAAATATCTTGTTCTTGCTTACTTAAAAAAGATTGAATAGATTAACTATATTTAAAACATATTGCTATTTGCTTATTTAGAAATAGTCCATCAATTCATTGTTTGAAGTTGCTTAGGGTAAATAGTTCGTAATCCTAGAATTACTTAAATCTCATTAATAGAATTTGTTAATTGAAAAATCATCTCTTTAGAAAGTAGATTGATAGAGTGTTGATCCCTAGGTCGACCATCTCCTTAGTTAGATAATACATAAATTATCTTCCATGTCTTGTGTCATACAGTGCCATAACTCTAAGTTTACTTACCTTGGGTTGACAATTTAATTGAGGGAATTAGTGCATATAGAATACCCATCAACACCAATTATTTTTTTGAGAAAAATATGAAGAGTGGGTATCATTAAGCTAGAATTAAAGAAGGTGGTGAATGCAAAATTGTATTAAATACAAAAGGACTATGAGTAGTTAGTTATGGAATCTAGGATGACTAGTGTGCCAAGTAAAACTATGGTACAATAATGCAGTTGATGATAATGTTTTTTCTATTATTCACTCATAAGTTTGTGGCTATGTATCTAGATGATATTTTTATATACAATGAGAGAAAATATGACCATCTAGAACATCTAACATTGATGTTTGAGACCTTAATTAAGACAAGCTATGAATTAATTTGAGGAACTGTGAGTTATTTAAAAAGGAATTGGTGTAACTTGGGTTTATTGTATACCGGGAAGGTTTTTACGTGGCCTAAACCAAGTAAACATCGATGAATTTAGGGGATCTCATGATACTTCAAATTTATACATAAATTTCATCAAGAAATACCATATCATTATCTTAAATATTTTTAGAACACATTTATGAAAAGTGACTTAACATGGATGGAAAATATATTACTATCATACTGAATTTCTGATGGCCTAATACCACCTGCCTTCTTTTGCGAGGATTATTATAATGGTTCTTCAAATTTATTTATTTTTGTTTGTTAGTTTGTCCATGACATGTGGGACTAACATGTGGCTAAGAAACCACAACTCATGGGCATATGAGACGTCAAAATCACCTGGGGATCTCACTGGGTCTGAGCCACACCAACCCTTAACATGGATGGATTTTTTGTCCCCACAAGTTTCGAACTGGTGACTTTAAGATCATAGAGTACCGTAACAACACACTCTGTCACCGACTGTCCTACACCTTAGGGATTAGTTCTTCAAATTTAAAACAAAATCAATAATCTGCATTTATAATGGTTAAATAATCCAACGGATATTTGGTTTAAAACCCCAAAATTCTACATCAAGGAGACTTCATGTTTGCACTGAATCCATACACTATTGAATTGGCATTAAAACTCCACTCTGTCCTTGCATGTGAATTCTCAATCTATACCAATCTCCACACATTATCAAAATATCATTTAGCAAACACACAACTTGAGAATGATTATAATCTGTGCACACTTATCTTCAACACATACAACCTAAGCTAATGCATCACTATATATCCCATATTACTCAAGCATGTGTTTATTAAAGTCCAAAAATAAAACCTTGTTTCCCAAGAGCTATTTAACATCTTAGTTTTCTTCACACCAGAATTCGAATCCAAAAGATTGAATCTCTTGACATTATAACCATAATTTAACCTTGCATAAATAATAGTCCAATAACGATTTACCTCCACATAGTTCTAAATGAGTATTTTCCTTCAGGGTTCAAATTCCCATCATCTTGCAATTTCTAGATCTTCACGGAGTCTTCAAAAAAGAACCTTTAATGATTCTCATGAATGGAGATCTTGATAAATATCTTTAATCCTAGAGATTCATTTCTCCTCATGATTCATATGAATGGATGTTCATCACAATTTTCTGACTTGTATTGGCTTCACACCTCACAGATTGACTGCAACTTGGTCAATAATTTAACACCCAGAAATTGAATTTTCATTGCTCAACGCAAATCAATTTCCAATAACTGATCCATAGCTTTCTCATAGTGATTTCCAAAGCGCACAAGTCTATGACTTCCACTCTCTCAGCGACCACTTCAATTTCTTCTAACTCTGCAAACAAATAACATTTTCTGATTTAAATAAACTCCAAATCAATTCTTCCAAAGGGATTTACCCTATCACTCAGAACTGGAATCTTATACATAAGGATTCTACCCAATTCACTCCTCCTCAATGAAATCAGACATTTCCTTCCTTACCCAACAATCTAATCAATGATAGATTTCCAAGCCATCAGGGTTAAACACAGTCAAACACATTTTGCAGGGTAACCTGACAAAGAACTCTCGATTTCCTCATTATAGTCCCAAAATTCATTGATTTTCTACAATATTTCTATAATCACAGTGGCTCTTCAAAAACTGGAATCTTTTATAGAGATTCTACCCAATTTCATACTTCTCAACTGGAATTTCAAACATAAATTCTATCAAGTTTTGCTCCAAATGAATATAGATAATTAGTTCAACCACTCTTGCAAATGGATTTTTTTCCCTATCAGGATTTCTTGTGCAATATTAAATTCACCAAATGCATTCATACATAAACACAACAATACATAAACTCACACATAGAATATATAAAACCTCCTACAAAATTGGTGAAATTTATCTTTTCATTCATAATCAATATTGTACATACAATGACTGAATCCTGATATACTCTCCTATGGACTAATCTCTCATGTATTGTCCCTCTCCCTTCCTTCTCTTCCTATAGGCTTACATTCCATACCTCTAAAAATTGAGCCTCTAGCTTCTTAACCAATTCTCGCACTGGTCATGCACCTTCATTCTCTATCTTCCTGGATCCCAGACTTTTGTTTGCAACTATCCATAAGCTCTACTATCATCATTTCTCCTTGGTTGTAACCTTCCAGGCTTCCATACCTTGTGTTGTAGTGCTCCAATTTATTTTCCTTCATCATTCTTCAATTTCAATTCAACTTTGTAATGGACTATATGCTTCATTCTGTTGTAGCTTTTCCTAGGAAATTTCTTTAAACTCCATGATTTATCTATGATATTCAAAAATTTTGTTTTCTGTTGACAACAATTCTTTTTTTCATCTCTTGGTAACTACATTCCTTCATATGCAAGAGTCTTCAAACTCTCACCTTCCTTTGGTTCACCAAACATCTTCCAAAAGATTATTAAGGCATATAAACACCTTCTCCATTGTTGCTTCAAAACAAATTCAACGGTATCATCATCAAGATGTTGGCTTGTCTCTTCATTTTACCATACATCCTTAATGTCTTTAGAGACATCTCCCTCTGCACAATTCATTTGTTGATTCTTATGTTCAATTTTACTTTCAAGAAGTAAATTTTCTGTCATCTTTCTAACTGCATACTCATACACCTTTTCTTCCAGTACATCAGAAACTTGGAAACTAACTCATATCTCTTTCCCAATCAAAGCCTGGGATACTCCTTTATTTCTGATTGTAATAACACTCTCATACTCTTGTTCTTCCAACAAATAATCCAACAACTCAATTTATCTTTGAAACCTCACAAGTACTTCATCATGATGTTGTTTATAGTCTTCAACATTGCCTTCTTCTTCTTTGAAAACATTCAGTAGTTTTCCTTCATTTCCTTGACTAAGTCTATTAGTCAATTTAGTTTTGTTTACTCCTATGACTGTCTTTTCTTCAATATGAGACAAAACTGTCTCAACTCCTTCTTCAATACATTCTTCATTGTTGTCCTCTTCTTTATCACTACTATGTGACATTTCCAACTGTCTCTCTAGGCTATCTGAATCCTTCTTACTAACATCTCTACCTATTCATTCTTCAAGAAACCTCATTTATTCCTCCAAATCACTAAAACTTAAATAATTTACCTGAGGTCTCAATTCATGGCTTGACTCAGAATCCCTTAATAGATTTTCCAACAATAAAATCTCTCGGTCAGCTTCCTCAAGCATTTCATTTGTATGCATGATATATTCCTCCTCTTTTACTTTCTTTTGGCTATTAGTAAAAGCCAAACTTCCTCTATTTTGAGCTCTAGCAATATGTTGAAAATCAATGTCTTCCTTCAACTATGTATGAAATTCCAGATGAGACCTAGTTGTCCCATCCTCCTTCATAACATAATTCAGATTTTGTCTTCCCTCTTACTCCTCTATGACAATATCAAAAATATTTCCCATCATCGTGCATTACACCTGCAAACATACACAAATTGTTAACGTTAAAATCATAAGGCTTAATTGCCTCAACTAATGTTTCAAACATCTTTTCTCCATTTTCAAGTTCACAAGAAACTTGTTCTTCTCCAGCAACATTCTTTTGTTATAGCTCAACTTCCCTGAGCTTCTCCAATCTCCATTGAGCACTCAACTTGTGCTCTCTCTTCTCTTGCAGCCTATGCCACTTCAACTTCTTTCTCATTAACCATCCCCATCGTTGGTCTTATTTTCTTCTCTGTACCAGCTCCATCAAAACATCCAAATGGATTCTTATGTTGACTTTCTCTCTGTTATACTCTTCATCACTCATCTACTTACATATGCCATTTTCTTTGGCATCTTCTTTCTCTCTTCTGTGGCTTCTCTATGAACCTCTACCATGACTTTCATTAGTCATATTATTTTACATTTCCATGAGTTTATTCACACTCATCATGAGTTGCGCTAAGCCTCTGCAATAGCAATCTAATTTGCTATAACTACCTCACCAAGCTTCTCTTCCTAAAATTGGTCTATTGGCAAACACTGGTTCTCTATCTGGAACCTTTTGAGCATCCTTCTATACTCATTCTAGACTTCTACCTCAACTCACCTTATCTTGAGAACACTCAACTGTCCTCCTGCATTCCAACCTCAACTGGACTAATCAGGCTCTACCACACTGCTCTTTCTCTAGAAACCCCTTTTGGATTCCTTCATCACTGCTTCAAAGCTATGACCTTCTTGCTGAGATACTCTTCAACTGCTTCTACCTCTTTCCTTAGCATGTAACTGCTTATCCGAAAGTAGCTTTCCTTATTATCAAGAAATTCCTTGTCCTTCTCAAGATCTAAGCTTCTTATTTTCTAGATGCATGTCTTCTTAACTCACAAATATCCTCTACAGACCATTTGGATGTCTTCTTTCCTTTTCAAGAACATTCCTGCTCTGATACCAAAAATGATGTCCTAATACGACCTACCCTCTATTGCGAGGATTCTTATAATGGTTCTTCAAATTTAAAACACAATCACTAATCCACATTTATAATGGTTAAATAATCCAACACATATTTGGTTTAAAACCTTCAAATTATGTGTCAGGGAGACTTCATATTTTCACTGAATCCATACACTATTGAATTGGCATTAAAACTCCACTTCGTCCTTGCATGTGAATTCTCAATCTATATGAAGCTGCACACATTATCAACATACCATTTAGTAAACACACAACTTGAGAATGATTATAGTCTACACACACTTATATTCAACACATACAACCCAAGCTAATGCATCACTATATATCCCATATTACTCAAGCAAGTGTTTATTAAACTCCAGAAATAAAACCATGTTTCCCAAGAGCTATTTAACATCTCAGTTTTCTTCACACCAGAATTCAAATCCAAAAGATCGAATATCTTGACATTATAACCAGAATTTAACCTTGCATAAATAATAGTCCAATAACGATTTACCTCCATGCAGTTCCAAATGGATATTTTCCTTCGGGGTTCAAATTTGCATCATCTTGCAATTTCCAGATCTTCACGGAGTCTTCAAAAAAGAACCTTTAATGATTCTCACGAATGGAGATCTTGATAAATAACTTTAATCCTAGAGATTCCTTTCTCCTCATGATTCATATGCATGGATGTTCATCATGATTTTCTCACTTGTATTGGCTTCACACCGCACAGATTGACCAGATCTTGGTCAATAATTTAACACCCAAAAATTGAATTTACATTGCTCAACGCAGATCAATTTCCAATAATCGATGCATATCTTTCTCATAGTGATTTCCAAAGTGCACAAGTCTCTGAATTCCACTCTCTTGGTGACCACTTCAATTGCTCTTGACTCTGCAAACAAATAGCTTTTTCTTCTTTAAATCAACTCCAAGTCGATTCTTCCAAAGGGATTTACCCTATCACTCATAACTGGAATGTTATACATAAGGATTCTACTGATTTCACTCTTCCTCAATGAAATCAATCATTATGCTCCTTAACCAACAATCCAATCGATGATAGATTTCCTGACCATCAGGGTTAAACACAGTCAAACACAATCTGTAGGGTAACCTAAAAAAGAACTCTCGATTTCCTCATTACAGTCTCGAAATTTGTTGATCTTCTACAAGATTTCTATAATCATAGTGGCTCTACATAAATTGGAATCTCTTACAGAGATTCTATCCAATTTCATACTTCTCAACTAGAATTTCAAACAAAAATTATATCCATTTATGCTCCAAATGAATATAGCTAATTCATTCAGCCACTCTTACAAATGGATTGTTTTTCCCTATCAGGATTTCATGCACAATATTAAATTCACCAAATGTGTTCATACATAAACTCACATACAGAGTATATAAAACCTCATACAAAATTGGTGAAATTTCTATTTTCATTCATAATCAATACGGTACATATAATGAATGAATCATGATATACTCTCCTATGGCCTAATCTCTCATGGATTGGCCCTCTCCCTTCCTTATCTGCCTATAGTCTTACATCCCATACCTCTAAAAATCGAGCCTCTATCTTCTTAACCAATTCTCGCAACTCATTCCTAAACTTATGCAACAGTTCCC
>CBVK0100773050.1:0-14938 GCA_900067695.1 Picea abies | reverse complement strand
TTGTTTTAAGTCTATAAATAAATCAATATGGGAAGAACCCTTATGTATGACAAGAATAGCTTAAAAAAATATGAGAAGATATAGTTATGGTTAGAGTTTATAAGTCTTATGGATAGCTTTATTAACATTTTTTTAAGTTGAAAACAAGGTAATGTGTCAGATAATGATTTGATTGAAAACGATTGGTCGGGTCTATATTGTCATTGATAATAAGACTAATGTTTTTCCCCCTTTAATTTTGTTTTTAGCAACAAATTTTGGAGTTCATTACGAGTTCCTTATTTGAATGGACCATGAAAATAAACTAAACCAAATGATTCCAAAATGCTAGATATTCATAAATATGTGTACTCTCAATGAAAAATATAAAATTCTGGAATGTATGTCACTTGTTTAAAAAAATCAGAATGGTATGCCATCTTTAATTATTCGTTCATGATTAGCTTCAGACATTTTCCATTTTTTAACTTTTGTTTTTTTTCTTGATTGAACTTTTATTAACTTGATGCGCACTGCACATACCAAATGACTATATTGAAAACTTATGACATACAAATGATAGTCTTGAAAGTGAAAATGACTATCAATTTCATGGGTTTCTTGAAAAAATCATCCTTTCAATACGATGGATCTTATTTCATATATATAACCGTTATTGTCAAAATCTTCTAATAGCATCATCTTTTGTTTTGTGCATCACATAAAATGATTATTTCATATAATTTCTAATTAATTATTTTTTCATAATTAAATAATAATTTACTAATATTTACTAATTAAATAATAATTTATTGTTATTTAATGATTATAAAATGATTATCAATTTTCTTCTTATTATTATTAATAAATTATTTAATTAATAAGGATATCAACTAAATTATTAAATTTTTATTTTAAATAATAATTTAGTAATTACTCAATAATACTTAATTATTACATTTAAAATGTATACATATGTTCATGGTTGTGCCATGCATGTCGGTCATCAATTAATGTCATGGAGTCTCATACCCTAATTCGAGAGTTCATGGTGTTTTAACGAGAACTAAAATGTCATTGTATAGTCAACATTTTCGATTTGGTGGCGCAAAATTTCAATTTCGGTGCAATCTTGTTTAACATGTACTTGGATTTGAGCTGACGGATTTTCGTTATTGATTATGACGATGAGGAAGACTCGATAGTGATGTTATAGAAGCCTCATTGTTTATCAAAAATTTCTGTAGTGATGATGATAGTGGTGCCGAGGAACGACCCGACAATGACGACGAGGGAAAACCTGACAATGACATTCGAAGTAAGAACTGGACACTCTGTCATATTGCCAGAGAATAGGTCTTCTTGCGTGTAGTTTTTGACAGGTTTGAGTCATTCCCCTTCATGTATAATATGCTTATGCATTTTTGGTTATGGCTAGCATTAAGGAAAGTTTTGAGTTCATAGAAGAAGGAGCCATTATATTATCTTTGACAGCTAACATAGAGCAAAGTTTTGAGTCTGCCCTCATGGCATCCTAGATCTCTCAAACTAGGTAATCGTTAACCTACAGTTCGAGTGATAACGAGCGTGCTAGTAGGTTGTGGCAGGGTTGTTGCCACACCTCTCCCTTAATATCCTTGGTTGTTGTGCATGACCCCTTTAATCCAAATGTGAGTCTCATTAGCAGGCAATCGCCACCCTGCATCCATCAAAGAAACATGTCAATGATCCATAACCAACATCATAATATAAACATTGATATGTCACATATGCAATAACAGAAATATTCAAACCGTATAAATTCCACTCCCTGACTCAATCCAGAGTCCAATGAATTCAATCGATGTTATTGACATCCTCAATCTATCAAGAGTCTTGCATACTCAGGATAAACCAGTCAATTGCACCTCTCTATACATAAATTCCATAGCATTACATCATAATCCACAGTCTCATCATCGTAATCCATAAGCAAATAATTCAATCATATAATGAAACATATCACTTGCATGCAAGTGTCCTCAAAGAATATGTAATGTTCCCCAAATTTACCAATTAATTTACTAGAGTTGATCATTCATCAAAAATAACCTTTCAAGCATTCATTAACTATACTAGACAGAATGGTCCTATTACTTCTTTTGTCTTCTGTAACTTACTCTTACAATTTCTTGACATAGTTGCAAGTTACACACATATATATATAAGACTAATTCGATCCTACCCACGACAAAAGGGTGAAAGAGTAACTTAATACCTAATACATATATTTTCTTTGGACTTCCATTCTACTTGTGCAAAACATTAGGGCATACTATGGAATATATAAATATAATTTTAACCACCTTTAGGATAAGGTATCGTTCGCAACATAGGTCGTAGGTAACCATGTCTCTATTTCACGTAGTTATATTTAATATGACACCAGTGCGCATAGAGGCTAATACTCATGGTGGTTATGACTAACAGTTGGTGCAATTAATCATTTTCTTATCATTTAAGGACACCATTCTAACTAACTTTGGCATAAGTGTTAACAAATGATAGGTAAGAGTCAACCCATAACTAAAACAATAGGGAGATGAAACTATAACCCTAACTGGACTGTCATCGTACTTCACCATAAATATTGATAAGGAAATTGTAGAGGTAACATTTATGTTATCCTGCTGGCATGCTCCTTTGGGCCAGCACTCGACCTCTATTCCCATTGTATCTCTGCCACCTTGCATTATTCACATGGCCTAGGTGCAGTGTGTAACCATCACCGTTAATATGCTCGGTGGAGGGTTTCTAACGTTATTGTTTATTCTTCTCCCTTGCCTCTATGTATTCGTAAAATGTTGAAAAACAATTCCTGTTGTTGTTCATTTCAGTGGCATGGAAAAAAACTCATGAAATTGGGCTCGTTCTGGGCAGAAGGAACATTATGAGGACCTCCGAGTTGGATACCACCTTATGTGAGGTAGGATTCTTTTGTTCGTTTTTATCCGAACTCTCTGTGTAACTAAGAAGTTACTAAGGAATTAACTTCTGCATCAGTTTTTATTCCTTTTTTTTTTAAACCATTGTACTCTGTGACAAATATTTCCTTTGTGTAAAAACCCGTAGGGAGTTCTGCATTGAACATGTCAAAGAGAGCAAGGATGTTTGCCCTGCTAGTTTGGTCATAAAAGAAAATTCAGACATACTGTATTCTTGATTGCTCGTGCTGTGTCAATTGTGGTCACACAACCTGGTATAGATGTGTATGCTTTGCCTGAGTTTTGCAGAGTTCTCGTTTCTTTGACATAACTCCCTATCTGTTTCATTATTGCTTGTTTGCTTCGTTAATTTTCTTGGGTTTTCTATCCTACTTAGGGAATAGGTATCTTCTGTTGTGAATCAGAGTTTCCTTATGCAGTGTAAGATTTGTGATTTTGTGCTTGAGTTTTAAAGATAATAGCTACAAAGATATACATGCAGTTCTGTAGCTCAATGGAATTTTCTGAGTGAGAGTATACATTTCAGTGTTTTCTAAGGTTTAAATTTGTTTGAAAGGGTGAACGATATATACTGTAACACTGTCCACCATGTGTATAGGGTGTTTTCCTTTTATTGCATGAATGTGTGCCATTAACATCCGGCTTGTAATTTTCCCATTATGTTCCACACATTTACAAGGCAAAAGGCTTAAGTAATGTGAGACAGTTCTCCATGTATACAAAAAGTGTTTTGTGCACTTATTCTCGATAAATTTATATATATATCATTCTCCTCTATCATTTATATAAATTTATATATATATATATATATCATTCTCGATAAATTTATATATATATATATATAATATATAATGTGAGAGGTTTGTATGCTTGAAAACTGCATGCCACTTGTTTGAGTTTTTAAATAGTAATTCGTAAGTTTAAGGAATTAAGATTTTGGTGTCCCATAACCCTGTTTTCAAATGCACTGGATAATACCTCTGTGGATATGCTCTGCCCTGTGCAATACCTTGCCTTTCTGGAAATTTTGATTGACTCGTTAAATTTCACTTTGCTCGAATAAGGAAGGAAATTCTAAGTTATTCGAACTCGGTTCTTAGTTGCATTACCTTTAACCTAAGTTTGTGGTTTTAGTTACTTATAATTTCTCTATTTCTTCATTTGGTTTTTTTGAAATTTGGTCTGTCACATTTTCCCTCAACATAAATAAAATGTTACAGGTAATTTTGAAGGCATCATATGCCTGTGTAAGACCTGTATGGTTCTGAAAATTAAATCTGATCACCGAGAAGATAGAATTCTTGCATGGGTTTCTTGCTTGTTTATATTCCATAATTTAATTTTTTTTGTTGATTCTCTTGGTTACTAGTCTAATGATGGGATCCCTATTTCATTGCCAGGGTACCCATCAAGCCTTTCCAAATCCACTTCTCCCCTTCAGGCCCGTGGACATATTTCTTCAACGACACCAACTGAAGTGCACCCATGCCAATCTTCAAGCTAAGTGTTACTCCTGTAGAGAAACCATCACTGCCTTAATTGATTTATCTTCACTATTTAGGTTTCCTTGTCTTCTGTTTGACACTAATTATTCATCCCTATTTTACTGCAAGACTTATACAGTCGTAAACAACTGATCAGGATGACGCCTTACTCAAAAGGAATGTATTTGAGTTCCAATTTTAATGCTTAGGTTTGATAGATTCAGATCCAAGTTTCAAGTGATACTGGCTAATTACCTAGGGTATTCTATTTGTAAGTATTTGGATTCAAGTCTGTGGCTATACAGATCATTTATTATTTTTATTAATAGGATGTACAGATGATACTTCATCCCTACGAATATTGTTGCTTAATCTAAGTCGTCTCTACACTATGGAATTGTATATCTAAAAAAAAATGGAACTTCATTTAGTTTACTGTGGAATAACTGAACTGTGCTTTTTATGCCTTCTGAATAGTCTTAACAAAGGAATATTTACTTGAATTTTCTCATGTGTCCCAACATTGATAACCTTGCCATATAAGTAATTAGGTGTTTAAATAGTTATGAAATTTTGTACAAGAAACTTATATACATATATATTTATATATATATTATTATTATGTATATTCATTCTAAGTCTCTTTTGGGCATTTTCACTGTCTGATACTCCAAATTAACACGGCTCTGTGTATTTACCTACAACAATATGTATACACATATTTAAACCTCAAGTTCACTTCCATAATTTCATTTATTATCTTTCAACCAACTAAATATTCCTTAAGTGTGTTACCTATATGTACATAATCACATGTCTGCAATGCTAGATTTAATAGAATACTAATTTTATTTATGTTAGATGCATATTTCAACAATTTTACATAATTCATCTCCATCGATAGCTAACAAAAGAAAACAACTTTACTCAACAAATACAATCAATTATGTTAGATGCATATTTCAACAATTTTACATAATTCATCTCCATCGATAGCTAACATAAGAAAACAACTTTACTCAACAAATACAATCAAATTGTAACAGTTTACTCTACAATTTATTTCATTCCACCAAAAATTTAATGAACAAAAGGTTCGTCCAGAATTAAATAGATGTATTCTATCAGTTGTTTAATCAAAATATTTAATGAACAAAAGGTTCGTCTAGAATTAAATAGATGTATTCTATCAGTTGTTTAATCAAAAGATATTCATCCATAATTTTGTGAATGTATCCTAACAACAATAAATCAATAGAATCATACAACCAGGGAAGAGTAGATGAAGATATCTAAACAAAGTGTTGATACAAAAAATGGAACATCCATGTTCCTCGTCGCCATAGAATAGAACAACAAATCTACTTGCTCCATTTACCCCGTAGCCTGATTATGAATCCATGAGGGTGAACTCCAGAACTCCAAATTATCTATAGTACTCTTCAAAATCAGAAAAGTTCTCCTTTCCTCATACTCAAAACTAGTGCTCATAACAACAAATGATACTCCTCTTTTTCTAGCATACTAGGCAATGTCCTGCCTCCTCCCATATGCTATATATGCAAAAGAATCTTGTTCCTAGGTTTTTTCCCCTTGGGAATTTTCACAGCTTTACAAATCCATGACTTTCAAGGGTTGCCAATGGCCAAATTCCTCATTTTCCACTTGTAGAATTCATCTATGAGATAGTTCAAACATGTTCCCCACTCATGGAGTCATGGTTAGTTGATTTCAACCTAGTTGATCCATTTGTCTCTCAGCAATAAATATAAAAAATATTTGTTTCTTACAAGTGTCATAATCAAAGAGTTGGTTGGGAAAATAAAATCTTTTCTGAACAATTTTAATAATAAATTACAATTAACTAAATCCCAAATTCCAAATTGCCATAAATGGCAATAAGTTTCCAATGTCGAATTTACCAAAATCGAAAATAAATTCCTAGGTATTTTCAAACTTCAATGATAATTTATTTTGGGGGATATTACAGAATGAGTCACATCAGGTGGGTGCAAGAGAAGGATTTTACATAGACCCCCTCGTGTTTTAAACTTCTTCTCGAATTTTCACGGTATAAAAGTGCAAAAATAAAGTAGATCACAATATCTAAATGTCTAACCATCAAACATAAATGCAAACTACTGACGCATATCATATGCATCCTCGAGGTAGCCAAGTGTGGACTATAATTGTCCCACTAGACCTTGACCTAATCGATTGTTCGACGTCATAGTTGTTGAAGGAGATGGTCCAAAATGTAGCTTGGCTCCATTGTGAGTGCACACGCGTCTCATACTTGCAAAGAACTCATGTCAATCACATGTGTTGGATGAGTAACATAATTTCTCAAAATAGATTTTTGAGAAACATCGTGCATATGCCTCAAAGAATCAGGCAAGGCTAGTTGATAGGCCATGAGCCCCTTCCTTTATACTACCTTGAAGGGTCCCATGAACCTAGGAGATATTTTAGCACCCTTTCCATACTTTATCAAACTCTCATGGAGTTTCACTCACATGAATAATCAATCACCAAATTCATAACTATGGTCAACACGATGCACATCGGCATAACTCTTCTATCGCTCCTGCACTTCCTTGATCCCTTGTATTATCATTTTCATTTTCTCTTCCATTTCTTGGATCGTTTCTGGTCTTACCAGGACCCTATCCTTGAGTCGATCCCAGCTCAAAGGCATCCGACAAGGTTTCTCTTAAAGAAACTCAAAAGGCGCCATCTCAATGGAGCTTTGATAGTTGTTGTTGTATGCAAACTCTACAAGTGGAAATAAATCTTTCCAATGCTTTTCTTAGTCCATAACATACATACACAACATATCCTCCAAGATTTGGTTCATTCATTCTATCTACCCATTTGTCTCCGGGTGATATGTGGTACTAAAGTTAAGTTGGGTTCCCAAGGCCTCTTAAAAACTAGTCCAAAATCGTCTGGTACACATCAATCCTCGATCGGATATGATCCTCTTAGGCATGCCATGTAATCTCGCTATATTTTTGAGAAAGACTCTAGCTATGTCAAGCGCTTGATACAGAGTACACACGGGGATAAAATGTGCACTGTTTGTCAGAGTGTCAACTACCACAAAAATCGAGTCATGCCTCCTTGCCATTAGTGACAATCCAACAATGAAATCCATCGAAATGACCTCCCATTTATATTCTGGAATAATGTGTGGTTGTAGTAATCCTATCGAATGTCTATGTTCAACCTTCACTTGCTGACATTCTAAACATATATCCACATAGTTTACTATGTATGCTTTCATTTATTTCCAGAAGAGTAAGGGTTTAAGGACTGCCCTCATCTCCTTGAATCCTAGATGAGCCATGTAGACTTCTCTATGAGCTTCGTTTAGGATAAAACTTCTTAACTTGTCATTGGGTGGTACGTAAATCTAGTTATTATATCTCATTAATTCGTCATTTTCCACAGTAAATATCTCAAATTTTGGTATCAACATGGTGGTTTTTCCGATAAATTCCTTAACCTCTTGATACCAAGTATCATCACATTGTATAGTTAGAATATTTTCATGTAGATTCGTCTGAAGAGGTATCACTGAAAATATGTGTGGTCTCTGACTCAATGCATCAACCACAATGTTCATTGTTCCTTTTATGTAGGTGATATTGAAGTTGTACGCGCTAAGAATTTTCGAGCAATGCCTTTGTCACGCGTTCAAGTCGATTTGCATAAAATGTGTTGTAAACATGAGTGGTCCATTTTTAATTCAAATTTTCGTCCAACCAGGTAGTGTCTCCACACTCTCATGGAATACACAATGGATAATAACTCCAAATAATGTGTCGCATAGTTCTCCTCATTCTTTCTTAACTTCCTTGAGATGTAAGTGATCACTCGACTATCTTGCATCAAGACTCTGCCTAAGCCTTCATTGGGTGCGTTAGTGCATACCAAGAAGACCTCATCCATGTCAGGGACTTTTAGCATTGGCGTTGTCATCAATAGTTCCTTGAGCATTCAAAATTCTTCCGCTCATTTCTCGGTCCACGCAAACTTCTCGTCCTTCTTCTGCAATTTCGTAATCGGATTTTCTATCTTTGAAAAACCCTCGACAAACCATTGATAATATCTCAATAAAACCATGAAGCTACACACTTTTGGGACATTCATCGGCACAATTAATTCCATAATAGCCTCTACCTTTGTGGGATCCATAGCGATACCTTCGTCAGAGATAACATGCCCTAAATAATGAATCTTTGATTGATAAAAATAGCATTTTGATAGTTTCCCAAAAAAAAAAATTCTCTCAAAGACACTGTAGTACCAAGAGCCAATGTTCATCATGTTCTTCCATAATCCAAGAATAAATAAAAATATCGTCAATGAATACTTGAATGAACTTGTTTGAGTATTTGCAAAATACCCCATTCATCAGGCTCATGAATTCCCATGGGGAGTTTGTCAATACAAATGGTAAAATGATAAACTCGTAATGTCCAAACCTCGTCTTGAAGGTAGTCTTAGGAATGTATTATTCCTTGATCTGTAACTGGTGATACCCTTATCTCAATTCAATCTTTGAAAACATATTCACACCTTTCATTTGATCAAACAAATCGTGAATTATTGGCAACAGATACTAGTTCTTGATCATTTCCTTGTTCAATTGATGGTAGTCAATGCAGAGTCTCCACTACCCATCCTTCTTCCATATGAAAATAATAAGTGAACCACACGACAAAACACTTGGACATATAATACCTAGGTCTAGTAACTATTTCAGTTGTATTTTCAACCCCTATAACTTCGGGGTCGACATCCAATACAATGTTTTATCTATCAGTTCAGTCCAAGGTTTTAGGTCAATGGTAAATTCCAATTCCCTCTCAGGTAGCAACCCTAGTAACTCCTTTGGGAAGATGTCTAAAAATTCTCGTAGTACAGGAAGGTTTTTTGTTCCTTCCACCACACCCTTTTCATTCAACACAAGGATTGCATATAGCTTTCATACCTTGTGCATTCTCTTTCGTAGATGTAGGGAATGGATGAACCTTGGGGAAACTCTCTGGTTATTTCCTACAATCACATGTATTTGTCTCTCATCATCGACCAAACTCAACCATTTTGTCTTATCATTGAGTATCAACTCATGCGATTCCAACCAATACATATCGATCACAACATCATAAGATCTTAAGATCATGACATACATGTTGCCCTTAATGACAAAATCTCCTAGGTTAAGGATATAGGCTGTAACCTTACCTCCAACCTTATTTTTGGTTCCCAAAGCCATTTCTACGTAGCTAAACTCATCCTGTTCAACTACATTTTGCTTAATTTTATTTAGAGCTGCACCAAAAATAAATCTCTATGTAGCACCTAGATCTATCAAAATACTAAAGTCCTGACCAGTGATGGTACCTCACGTCTCGATCATAGCAAACTAGTGCTCGGCCTGACAATTGTTCACCATTGCATGAAGTCGATGTGACCTGCCCAAATCTCCTACTGTGGTTGGTCCGATTAATACAACTTCTCTGGCCCTCTCAATTGGGTAGTCACATTGGTAATGTGGTTCTCCACATATAGAGAATCCTATATTCGGTCCAATACTACTGGTCCTTGAAGTAGAAGATGATAGCCCACCAACCTCTAACCCTAGTCTGTTCAGTTTAATAAGCCTGAACTGTTGTTGCTGCAGATGAATCTATTGTTTGTTTTGTGGTCCACTGTATGGATTTCGTTGGTATGGCATCTGTCGTGGTGGTGTCGTGTACTTGGAACCTCTCAGAGTGCCTCGATAATCTAATGGACTTCTAGCTTATGTTTGATGTTGTTATCCACGAGAAGTCACCTGTCCCATCGACCTCATCGAGATCTTTCTCTGATCCCCACTGATGAGCTCCTCCTCAACTATGAGGGACTTCTCGGCAACATCATGCAACGTTAGAGGCATTAAAATGCTCACTTTCACACAAATGTTAACAGTAAGGTAGAGCATGAACTTGTTGACCTTAAGCTTATTGATGTTTAAATGTGGAGCATACCTAAGTAACTCGATGAAACGAGCCTCATACTTGGGCACCATACGACTACCTTGTCGCAAGGCGTTGAACTCATTGAGCTGGCACTCAATAAATTACTTCTACATATACCTCTGCCAAAACCATTCCTTGAATTTCTCCCATTACATATATTCGACGACAATGTTCAGTTGTGGCAGGAGTGTCTTCCACAATAGGTGAGCACTCTCCTTCAACTCAAATATTGCTATGTAGACCTTCATGTTGGAATTATAGTTTTGAAGTGAAAATAACATCTCCATATTCTCCAACCATGCTTTGGCGATTGCACTGTCCATGGCACAAAAAAACTCAAGAATCTTGACCTTCTCGAGTTTCTCGATGAATGCCACCAGTACCGACTAGGGTGCCCAATGGAACCTTAGAGGGTACCGACACCCATGACTCATATCTATCTAGAAGTCTAACCAGGGCCTCTGAAATCCTCTTAAAGGAACTCATCAACCCAGCCACATCCCCCACATCCATATATGTTCATCACATTACAACGACAAGGCTATGTTCTTCAAGTGTGATGATAAGGCTATGTTCTTCACAATGTGACACTAAGGCTATGTTCATCATAGTGTGATGATAATTGTATGTTTTTCACATTGCGATGGTCATTCTATGTTCATCACGTTACAATGACATGACTGTGCTTGACAAATTGTGACAACAAGGCCATGTTTGTCACATTGTGATGACAGTATATTTGCATCACATTGTGAAGACATGATATTTGTGTCACATTGTGATGCCAAGGCTATGTTCAAGAGATTACAACAACAAGGCTATCTTCATGACAATGTGGCAATAAGGCATGTTCGTCACATTGTGATGTGAGGCTATGTTTGTCATATCGCAATGACAGGGCTATGTTCAACACAATGCAAAATTGTAATGTTAATATTTTCATCACATTGGAACATCCAATTTTGTCTGCCAAATTATAACATTGGGTCATGTTCATCATATGACAAGGTTGGTTTCTGTTCAACACATTAGAAAGGAAGTTTTGGTGAAGTTTTAAAAAAAAGATAACTTTTTTTTTCATTTGTCACAAAGATATGAATTGTGAACTAATGTGATGCATTACATAGAAAGAAACTTATAATGTTACTTATTCTAACGATGTTGATAGAAAATCATCTTTAACTTTACAACTAATTATTTTTAGTTTTTTTTAAATTATTGATAGAAAATCATCTAGAACTTTGTAGATGATGAATTATACTTGTTCTAAGGACATTGATAGTAAATGTACTTGATTTATGTTTTTTCTAACAATATTGATAGCAAATCATTTCATAATTTATACTTGTCATAAGAACATTGATAGTGAATCCTATAAAACTTTGGAGATGATGAGTTATACTATTATAAGGGAATGGATAAATTTCAATACAATAAAGTCCATTTAGTGAAGAGAATAAAAAACTTAAAATATAGTTTATTACTATTATTCCATTAATAAATGCCTATATAATTTAAATATATAAAACTAAAAATGTAGTTTATTCCTATTATTTTATTAATAAATATTTTTTAAATTTAAATAAAAAAATTTGGAATATCTCTCAAGATTATATATATTTATACATTATTACATTAATGTTGTTCGACAACACAGGTATTCCAACAGAGGAATAACACCTTTAGTAACCACTCACATAACCGGATCAAAGATCAACACACTGATTTTTTGACGTGGTAAGACCCCTACAAGGAAACATCCATGGCCCCAGCCAACACATCCACTTGGAGTAATTTATTAATGCAAAAGAAAAATATTATAGAGAGATTTTACAAAATAGTTTCTCACAATTTATCATCGACAAATGAACCTCCATGCTACTTTAATAAATATCATGGACCAATTGAGAGTTAATCCATGGATCCATGGTTGTTAAGATCGAGGAGAGTATGAACCATAATATCACTCTATGTTGGGAACATATCGTGACTGTCGGATTTCCTAACTACAAATTCATAATAATGCATACTAAATAAAGACACTAGGAAACACTATTTTCCCTAACGACATATCAGACCAAGTAGATCTTAACTAACTTCTAAGTGTCTAAATATCCTAACATCCCCCCTTAAGAACAACTTGGGATAGGATTGAAGGATTTACAATGGTGAGAGAATACGAGAAGGAAAGAGTCATTAGAGCCTATCCCCCCTAGGCATTAAGCATGGTAACATAGATCAAATTTTGGAAAATTTCGCTTCTGTAAGAGACTTTGTGAAAATGTCTGCAACTTGATCCTCTATAGGGAATATCACTTGAATGACTTGAACATAAATGAACTTTGTGATGAAGTGCATGTGTACCTCGATGTGTTTTCTACGTTGATGTTGAACTAGGTATTTGGTGAGCTTAATGACACTCTGATTGTCACACCAAAGGCTGTTCGGATGCTACTGCTAGAATCCAAACTCCAAAAGGATCTGTCAAGGCCACAAGGATTCTTGACTTTCATTTAAAGTTTCTCAGTACTATGCTTCCGTTGAAGAAAGTAAAATAGCCTGTTGTTTCTTGTAGGCCTAAGTGACAAGTCCCAAACAAAGGCTGAAAACATAACCTATAGTATACTTTCAATCATTGGGGTCATCGACCCAATCTGAATCAATGAAACCAACCAATAAAGGAGCCCCCCCTAAAATTTAATGTATCTTGAACTCAATTGTACCACAGACATAGAGAAGTTTCCTTTTAGTGGCTTTTCAATGGATTTCATGGGGTGTTTGCATATACCGGGCAACAATAATAACAAAAAAATAAAGATCAGGACGAATACGAGTAAAGTATAAGAGACTACCAGCTAACTAACGGTAAAGGGTAGCATCAACTTCGAGAGAAGTACAAGTGGCAATAAGATTGACTTCAGGCTGGAATGGAGAACGGGTTCGTTTACAATCGTCCATGTGAAAGCGACAGAAAAGGTCACAAGCATACTTAGAATGGGAAATAAAGATTCCTTCATTGGTTTGAAAAACTTAGAGGCTAAGAAAATAGTGCAAAAAGCCTAAGTTTATCATTTCAAATTTCTTCTTAAGGATATTTTTCACATGGTTTAGAAGTTTTGTGTCACTACCAGTAAGGATAATGTCATCAACATAAAGGAAAAGGATTATGAGATGGCTTCCTACTTTCTTGGTATATACATTAAGATTAGAATGGAATCTAGAGAATCTAGTGGCAATAAGAAAGTTGTCCATTTTGGAATACCAAGCTCGGGGAGCTTGATTGAGACCATAAAGATATTTATTAAGGCAACCAACAAGGCTAGAGTCATTCTGGACATATCCAGGAGGTTGTTCCATGTATATTTATTCTTACAAATCTCTGTGCAAGAAGGCGGATTTAACATCCATATGATGGATCTCCCATTTATGTGAGGCAACAAAGGAAAGAACAAGTGGGATGAAATTTATTTTGGCTATAGGTGAAAAGGTTTCATTATAGTCAATTCCTTCGACTTGGGAAAATCCTTTGGCAACTAACCGAGCCTTGTGTCTTTCAACACTTTCATCTCATGCATACTTAGTTCTACAGACCCATTTACATCTGACAAGTTTTATTCCTTTTGGAAGAGGTACAATATCCCAAGTATCATTTGTCATTAAAGAACGATACTATTCATTCATTGTTGTATCCCAATATGGATGACCTGAAGCTTCTACAAATGTCTCTGAATCATGATTTTCTGAAACCTGAACCAAAAGAGAAGAGGCTCATTGGAACTATGAACATGTCTGACGTTGATCTGAAGGATCACCGACAAGACCACCATATTTTTCCCGTATTGAATGGACCCATCTAGGAAGCAATGGAGCTGGTGCTGGTTTAGGTTCAAAGGAATCATCTAGAGGAAGGTGAGTAGGCGGAGATGGATTTTCATCTTCACTGTCATCATTTGAAGAAGAAAATAGAATAGAATAAGGCACAAACATCGAATATGACTTGCATGTCGAAGAAGGCACAACCGCCAAATTAGGCTTGCAGGCCAAAGAAGGCACAAAATCCGAATTAGGCTCGCAAGACAAGAGATTTTCATCAAATTTAACATCTCTTCTCATAATAACTTCATTATAATGTGTTTGAGGAAGTCTATAACCTTTGACATTCTCAGAATAACCAAAAAATATACACTTCTTACTTTTAGGTTGAAATTCTTTCCTTTTCTCATAAGGAATGTGAGCCCATGCTATACTGCCAAATACACGGAAGTGACTTACATCTGGTTTAATTTTATTCCAAGCTTCTTATAGTGTAATATTTTTAAGACCCTTTGTGAAAGTGTGAATTTCTATATAATTTGCACAGTTGATGGCTTCCTCTCAATACTTTAGACTTAATCCCTTAGATTGGATCATATAATTAGTCATTTCTTTTAATGTGCGGTTCTTTCTCTCAACAACACCATTT